>VXBL01003205.1:0-37100 GCA_013400195.1 Aramus guarauna
ATCTGTGGGTAACTGCTCATTGTTTGAGTCATTATAAATCACCTCCAGCATGTCTAGTTCCCTCAGGTGCTGGATACCTCTCTCCTTGGTGGTGCACTTGCCTGGGTGACGAGTAACATTTTCCTTGAAGGGATACCTTTCCTTCACCCCTGACAGAAGTCGCCTCCAGAGGCTGAGGGCTGGTGGTTTTTTTCCAATCGCTTTGTCAATGCCCCCTTCCCTAGACAGGGATCCCAGCTGCTTGGCTACCCTCCCCTCTAATTCCAGTCTACTGGCCCCGTTATCCCAGCATCGGAGCAGCCAGGTGACAATGTGCTCGCCTGGGCGACACTGTTTTGGATTTGTGTCGCAAGGTTTTGGTAGCAGGGAGGGGGGGCTACAGGGGTGGCTTCTGCGATAAGTTGCTAGAAGCTTCCTCTTTGTCTGATAGAGGCAATGCCAGCCGGCTCTAAGATGGACCTGCTGCTGGCCAAGGCCAAGCCAATCAGCAACGGTGGTAGCGCCTCTNAATCTTTCTGCCAATCTCATGGCTCACTCAGGGATAGGGATCAGGTGGTTACCTCTGGTTCTAGCTCTTCCTCCTGTTCTTATGAGGGCTCCACTTCTTCATCCTTTACCAAATGGGTTGACTTTCATGTCCATTTCTTCTTGTATATACGGGCAACTGGTAATGGCACGGGTTGGTTCTTGGGTTCAGCTGCAATGCCCATCACCAGGGTTTGAGTAGCCACAATTCCTGTCACTAAGGTTGGCGTAGCCACAGTGCCTGTCAGTCTGTTTACCCTCTCTTCTCCCTGAAGGTGCTACCTACTATAGAACAGTGTTTGGTAGATACTGGCCAGGGCCTATAGCACAGTGTGGTGAGTTTAGCCTCTTTGGAATAGCCACAGCATTTTCCTTTCAAATATTCTGTCACTTTATCAGGGTCCTGTAGTTGTTTAGGAGTGAAGTTCTGGATCATCAGAGGTGAGATGTTCTCTAGATACCTGCCCATATTCTCCCACATGCCATGCCACCCATGACTATCCAGCCTTGGGGCAGATCTCTGAGTGATATTCTTAAATAATTGTTTAACCCTAAACAAGACCTGAAACACATTCAGGAAGCCTAGCAATAGGAACATGCTAGTTTGAACATCCCAGGGGTATTCAGAATTCTCAAGAGCTTTTGTAACCAGCCTGAGAGGGTTGGCTGGTTAAACAGCCAAGGGGAAGGTAAAGGAGAAGGGGAAAGTATTCATGCCCGCACCTCCCCCATACATTGGTTTTCTGAGGAGAATAGGTAAAGAGTGTAATTATTAATAGTTTCCTGCTAGATGGCTCCTGAAGCACGGAGGTGATGGCCATGCAGAGTACAAACACGGGATTAACCTCACAATCAGTGTTACACAGGACAGCCGAATGATAACCTTGATCCAGAATCCAGAGCTGTTAATCAGCCCAATAGGGAGGAAATAAGGTGTTAGACAACACAGCTCTGATAACAAGCACAACTCTGAGAGTAAATAAATCAACATTGTGACCAATGACTATTGAACTAATATAATGAATGCTTATAACAAATCTGTTTTAACATGCCCTGGTCAGATCTGTCATTATCTCAACTATTTGGGCCCTAGATTGGACACCAAAAACGAATGTTGTGGTTTAACCCAGCAAGCAGCCAAACACCACGCAGCCTACTAGTGGGATGAGGGAGAGAATCAGAAAAAAAAAAAGAAAATTTGTGGGCTGAGATAAACAGTTTAACAGGACAGTGAAGGAAGAGAAAATAATATCATCATCATCATCATCACAGAAGAATATACAAAACAAGTCCTGTATAATGCAATTGCTTACCACCCACTGATGGCTATGTCCAGCCCTTTCCCAAACACCAATCACTGCCCCCCCCAGCCAACTCCCCCAGTTTATATACTGAGCATGATGTCATATGGTATAGAATATCCCTTCGGCCAGTCTGGGTCAGCTGCATTCGCTATGCTCCCTCCTGGTTTCTTATGCACCTCCTCACTGGCAGGAGCATGTGAAGCCGAAAAATCCTTGACTGAGTATAGGCATTACTTAGCAACAACTGAAAATGTCAGTGTGTTATCAACATTATTCTCCTACTAAATCCAAAACACAGCACTATACCAGCTACTAGGAAGAAAACTAACTCTATCCCAGCTGAAACCAGGAGACTGGGCCACTTTTTTCTATTAATCCAGAAGCATGAAGTGTTTGAAATAACATCTATAAGCAGCAGACCTGCAAAATACCTGAAAACATTATTCACTATTATGTGCTTCAACTTAGAGCACCTCAGGGTGCATTACAAAACTATTCTCTTTTGTGATGCTTTCTTACTTTTCTTAAAATTTTCAGTCTTACCACCAGTGGAAATGTTGTCCTGTACCAGTCTTCTAGACCTGGTATATTTACAACAGAAATGGCTCAGTTGAGCTGTAGGGTGGTGTAGTTAGTACTGAGGCTGTAATAAATTATTTGGTCTTGAGCTGCTTATTCAAAGTTTGAATGTTGTGAGCTTCTGACATCTCTCTTCATGCTTTCTAAGCCTGCTAAGCTCTGATCAGTGGCTTAAATATTAATTTCAGCTTGACATCTTCCAGAGGGATGTTGCCTCATTCTGTGGCATCAGAGATGAGAAAGGCAATGACAGCAAATACAGAAATAGAAATTAATCTGGAGTTCAGCTGAAGTTCACATTTTAACACAAGTTTATACAGTAATTGTGGATCAAGGCTTTTAAGGGCCAAATTTTGGGAGCAGTGCCTTGCAAAGTGCTGGCTCTTCATGACAAGGACATGTCTTTATGCGATCCACCCTCCTGTCATGCATGTGTTTGGAAAGAGAGTGGAAGTAGATTCTTCCTCAGGTGGTCTGAAATCCAGAAACGAAGGGGCTCTTTCTGCTCACAGATAGGATGCCAGGTGATTTTTCAGCCAAGGGAAATATAATTCACCAGTGTAATTGATGGAGGAGTGGAGAGCCTGAATCCCATGTGTTCTCAAGAACAGCAAGCAAGCTGACAAATTAGATTTATGTACACACTAGAAGAGTTAAAACTCTTCCTGCCTCACTTTATGCAGGAAAGTTCTGTTGTATTTTGAAGTGCCTCCAGAAACTTTCTAGTGTCCCTTTCTGCACCTCTGCAACATTTCCAATTTATTTTTCTGTTTCTTAACAGCCTTCCTCTCCCATGGCTCCTGTATGCTGTGATTACCAGCTTTGCCCCCGTGACAGTCAGCAGCAATGGTCTGTTCTGTGCGATTGTCCTCCTCTTCATCATGCTGCTCTTTGTCATCCTCTCCATCGCTTTCTGCAAGTGGAGGATGAATAAAATCCTGGGCTTTCTCATGTTTGGGCTTTATTTTGTGTTCCTGATTGTCAGTGTCCTCCTGGAGGACAAAGTGATCCAGTGTCCTGTCTCCATCTAGTGGAAGGTGCTGTTTCTCAAGGAAAAAAAACCCAAATTATTACAAAAAAAAATCAAAATGAAACAGCAAAAAACCACAATGGAAAGCTTCTATGAGAATAACCCATGGATTTGTAAATTTCCTATCCCTCAATTTTAAAAGAGAGAAAGAAAAAAAAGGACACAAAGGGTGGATCTCAGAGCTGAAGAATGACCGCTGCTGGACAGTGCAGTCACACGTGAAGGGCTGAGTCCAGCTGTGCTGAGGTTTTCTTTGTCTGCTGCAGAAAATCCTCGCCGCTCAGTACTGGAGATGCTGCTCACGCACGGAAATGATGAAAGCAACTGCTTCTCCTATGTCTGTAGTACATATCCACGGACTTCTCGTTCGCTGTAGTAGTATACACAGGCACACAGCGTGCTCAATTCTTAAAGCTGTCGTCTTCTAAGGGGAATGCTAATACTAACTTTGTGGAGGCACTTGCCCCACACACTCCCTGGTATGGAATTTTTCTGGTAATCTGCTGAAACTCCTGAGTGGAAAGCATACACTGAGTGCATGAGTCACAGATGGGGAAGAGTTTGCACATCTCTTCATAGAAGTGAATTTATATGATGTGATTTCAGCAAAGCCAGGGAGTTCATCAGTGTTTTGATCCTCTGCATGACAGGTCTGTAAAGGCAATCAGCAGGATGTTAATGGTGGTTTATTACATCTTGCAAAACTCTTCAGATGCCAGAAACTCTGACTGTGGCACTGAAGGGGTCACGCTGCCTGACCATTTTGTAACTGGTGCAGATTTTCATTGCATTCACATACAAAGACCAGAATGGGGATACTCTTTCTTCTCTAATAGCAACACTGCATGCAGAGAGGTCATACAACTACTGAGTGAACACACCATTTTTTGTAGTGCAGCAATACCATTAACAGTACCAATGGCTTTCAGATGCTGTTATTGTTATGAGTTTGCCTTTTCATGCCAGAATAAAAAGGCTAATTTGCTTATGCATAGTATTTCATACAGAAAATAGAAGTAGTTGTAAAGTGGCAGCCTAACTGCTGAAGTGAATATATATTTTACAATCTATCTTTCACTATTACTTGGAGTGTAAGGACCTTCACAGCTACATATAGCCATTGCTGAAAGAGATCCCCAGCTGATGTACAAAGCTGGGGCTGTTCATACTTGCTATTACAAATCTTGAAACTAGGTAGGAGAAACTAACAGTTTAAATATACAGGAGCTGCAGGAAACCTACATGACAATTTTTCAGTATTGCTGGAAGTGTGAATGTCTAAAGAAGCCCAGGAAGGAGAGAAAATGCAATATTCTTTTACTGAAATCCTGAGAGAAGGTCCAAACCTAGAACAAAAAAAAATGAGGAGGGAAAAAGCAACGAAGTGGTCATCTTTCCAGTAATTTGGGTGATTTTTTTTTATTATTTATCTAATTTTTTTAAAAAGAAGGACTGGAATGGGTGTTAAGAAATTATTTCAGATAATTGTTGTTTGTTTGTTCAAGTCTTTTGTGCAGTTAGAGTTCATTAAATTTCAGCACATTTCTGTGACCTGTTTCAGCATTGTTTTGTATTCGTATTGTGCTCACAACGGCAATGCCATGCTCACAGCTGTGTAACAGACGGCTCAGCACATTTTGTCTTGTCTGTTTCTCTGTGTTCCATGCAGTTTGCTTCTCATTCACCCCCTTTGTCCTCTACTGTTCTGTTACATGTGTTTGTGTATAACTGTATCTGGTTAGAGTACGGACTTGACAGAAAACAATGGTAGAAAAAACAGTAAAAAATACATATTAAAAATTACTAAAATGTTAATATTATGTGATACCATCAAGAAAAAAAGTGAGACACTAATGAACGAAAAGCAAGAAAGCTAGGAGTTACAGTGTCTGCTACTCGTGTCTTGTCCTAAGGTATTAAGTCCTAGCTACATTCAGAATCCGTATTCGATCTTGACCATACATTTGCAACATCTCTTGCTTCTTAGTGCTTTTTAGTGTGAGCTTCTCTCATTGTGAGCAAAAATTTGTTTAAGAGCCTTCATTGCTCCGGAATCCTTACCACACAATAGTGCTGCCGGCCTCTGAACAGCTGTTTCTACTGGTGTGCAGGATGGACAGATACGTAAATACGTACCTACGCTGCCCTCTACTGACAAGAACAGGAATTTTGCAAAAGCAGACGTAGAACCCGAATTCTGAGGTCAAACGCAATAGGCGTCCCAAAATACAGAGCTGACTCCACAGTATAATCTGTCCCAGAGGAGTCACCAAATGCATGTATTCCTGATGACAGTGCTCAAAACGTGATCTTTTCCCAAGAAAGTAGAATAAGAGTGATAGAAAAGAGCGTGTGCAGGACCATGATGGCTCTGTGTGTATGGGTGCTTATTGTACACAAAGATGCCCAGATTCGCTGGTCTGACCTTTCAAATCAAGAAACCAAGGAAGGGCAAGAGTCAGATGTCTGTTCAGTACATTAGTCCCGTCGTCCCGTCTGTCCCCCCCCTTTTTTTTTTTTAATGACTTCATGGCCGGCATGTTGTAACTCCTGCAACAAGCCCTGCCTGACCTGGAGGGTGAGGGTACTCTGGTGCGCTCTGCAAAGCGAGAGCAGTGGCAGCAAAGACTACTGCCCACTGAGGGCAGGTAGGGAGAAAAGAGTAACTGAATGAAAGTCCTAAATACTGGGAATATTTCAGTCCCAAGCTGGCATCAACAGCTTGAAGGAAGAGTTTTAAGGGCTGGTATCCTGTAATGGTGTTCGTATACTGTCTTAAACTATATCTGACTCATTTCTTTCCTGTGTCTGCTCACCCCTATCAACATATTTATCCTGGAAGGTATTAAAAGTCATTTTTTCCCCTCAGGAATGAGACACCTAACAGCTCCCACTGCCTTGCATCTGCTGGGCAGGTCACTATCCAAACGGCTGAATAACTGTGCGGTCAGTGGCAGCTCAGCTCCAGGGGTAACAGGAGAGATGGCAGTTGTGTGGCGCTTTCTGTGGAGGCTGGCTGTGAAAGCTGGTTGTACTTACCAAGCTGGCTTTCTGCATAACTGCCAAGGTAAACTGTTTGAGGATACTTGCATGCTGATGTGTTCTTTGATTATAAGGCAATAGCTGTGCTGGTAGAGAAAAGAGAGGAATGGGATGGAGGGAGAAGCATGGCCCCTTGTCCCATGTGGGAGGAATTTGAAAATCTTAAGCTGGAGTGCTGAGAGAACAACTGAGAGCTGCTGCAACGCAATGACTGGGTGTCCATAAGCTGTCCAGGCTCAACTCTGCCAAAAATGCACACCACTTGTTAGGACATTCCTATTTTACAATGACAGCAAATTTCCCAGCAAAAAATGTTTCTCATGGTTCATAACTCTTTCGGGGTGGGATCCATGAACATTTCTCAACATTGTACGCCTAGAAGTCAAAATTAAGTTTCTATTATCTTCAGTCAAAGTTCTGAATGACTTCGCTAGGGATCTGGTCCCACAAACTGCCCAAATTCTACAGCTAGTTGGTCAGCATTGAAGCCTCTTCCAACTGCCTGCATGCCTGTGCTCATTTATTCAATTGATACTGCTGTATGCAATGAAGCATAAATGAATAAGTAACACCAAAATTGATGTTACGATCAAGATTCTGTTCTAGCTTAGTGTTTTCAGGACACCACCAGGCTGGCAACACAGTAAGTAAGATAAGAATGCAACTTCAGATTAAATATCCAACTCTCTGTGGCACCATCACACCTGAACAGAACCAATGTTGGACATGGTATTTGGAAGGAATTTCCAGTAGCATTTGAGTAGGATCATGGGTCAGATTGTAACCTGTTTTAAAAATTTTCTGCACTAACTTCACTGGAATTAAAGAAGAGAATGGGCCCCTTCAGTACCAAATACTATTGTAGTCCAAATGCATTTGCTGTTGTCCACAAAAAAAAGAAAAAAAAAAAAAAAAAAAAAGGCTGCCTTCTGTCTGCAGAAGCCACCATGGACGAATCTGTAGGGTAAATGCTATAAAAGCGTGATTAAAAAGTGTGATATGAGGATGACCGCCTCAAGAACTACATGTAGACATGGATAAATCTTTCAGCAAAGCTTTGTATATTTTAAATTAACTATTTTACTGAAAGCTAGTGCTTTCTTGTAGTGCAGACAGGCTCTCTGTGTCTGTATGCCTCTGCTTACTTATTCAATTGATGTGGCTGGCTGCATAATCTTTATGAAGCATAAAGCACAGTGAGTGACAAAGAAGCTTATCTAGATGTCATTTGATGTTTGTAATGGCAATGAACCTACCATGTAATTTCCACATATGCTACTGTGAAGTAGTTTATGGTTGCTGTCACTCATGGTACTATTGTGTGTGGATATGAAGGTCCACAAAGCAGTAGGTTAAACGTGGTTAATCCAAGTACTGTAAAAAATAGATGCTTAGACATATTCTTAATGTTTGGGTGTTTTTTAAGGGATTATTTCTCTGGTTGTCTTTTACTTCATGACATATTTTGCGAAAAAGGGGATATACAATGTTTTTTAATTACTCTTCTTTGAACAGTAACTCCTTAAAATAGCATCTTGTGGTCTGTATAATTTATGTTCTGAATCTAATATCTAGATCAGATGGATTTATTTAATTTATAACAAAGAAATAATCCCTTCTCCAACAACTGGCCCACTGAAATCCAGAAGATTTCTGCTATTAACTTGGGCAAGATACAGATTTTTATCTTAGGATCCCATATTTCATAAATGCACTTGCATAACAAACATAATTGTCCTGAGAGATATGTACAAAGAGAATAATTGCATTCACTTGTATTCTTGGAAATGATTTTACCTCTTGTAAATAATAGTGACACAACTAACTGAAAAAGAGTTCTTCTGAGCAGGTGATTCTTGTTTTCCTGCTATTTCTGGAAAGTTTGATGCAAGAACTTGCAGCTGGAAACCTAACTGCAGAAAGTGAATTTTTTAGGTTAGCAAATGGGATAATTTGCACTCAACAGTGTGGAAAAGAGTCCTACTCCAGCCCTTCAACAGATGGGTTTCACTCCTCATTGATGTTAAAATGATCCTTCTTGGATCTGTTGCCATCAGTTACAGGAATATCAGTATCATTTCCATTGGGACCGGGGACAGTAACTTCCAGATTGAAGTTACGCACCCATCTGATACACAAGTCGTAAGTGGATCACAGCCCCATAGTCCAGACAAGTCATCCTGTAGATTTGCTGTGTGTTGCTAGTTGTCAGTGTATGGCATCTCGGGACTTACCTGCCTGGATGGGCGCAGCTAGTTTGCACGTTCCCCTGCCCGTGCTCCTGCCTGGAGGGATGTAAGCCAAGTCTTCTCCAGAAGGCATGTAATCACTTTAGTGTGGCACCAAGCCCGTGCTCACAGACAGTTAGATGGAGGTGAACCCCAGCCTAGAAGCCATGTAACCACTTGGAGCACGGGTAGACCAGACACAAAACTGGCCTCATTGTTCCTACGTGAGCTCTAAGTGTCCCGTGACAAGATTGAGTAAGAAATAATATAATTCAAGATTGGTAAATGAACTGTACATTCACATAGAATTATTGTAAATTCACCACTCATCAAACACAAAACCAATCCAAACAATGAAATTTGTATGCATTTTTAAAGATCTTGCACTTTACTAATTTTTTTTTTACTTTTATTTTATGTCACATAGTTGTCTTAATGCAAAAAGAAGCCATAAAAAAACCCAGACGACTAGTATGGGGTTTCTAAATAAGGGGATCATTAATTTTAAAAGAATCCTTTTCATGTCTCTGTTTAAGGTATAATGTAAAATACTGACAAATAAATGTACAGTAAAGCAGGATCTGGTTTTGCCTTAGTGAAGCTGTGAGTAAGTCAGGGGGAGTTTGCTCATACTCTTGAGCTTCCCTGTGGGACTGTACAAAATGCTGCACACTGCCTTTGCAGCAGGGGCTCAATCCTGCCAATCCTTGTTCACACCAGAAGAAGGAATACAACGCTTGCAGAGTCAGGCCCAATGAAGCAATTAAATCATCCTGTTATTCTAATGCTTTCTCCCACTGAGATCACAGTAAAGGAAGCTCCTTCTATTTTAGTAGGTTTATGAGATGAGTTACTTCTGTTACATCTGTTTTACAAACAAGTTAAAGTTTTCAGGGTCAGGCTATTCAATAGAAATCAACCATTTCTTTTAATCCCCCATCAAAATTAAGTAATGCCAAAGGGATTTCGCTCGGTTTTGTGTTCATTTCCATTATCAAGATCACTGTTAGACAGTTTTAATTTTGCAATCCTGACTCTGGGGAGTTGACTCACACGAGTAGAAATTTTTTCTGTCACTTAAGATGGCGAGATCAGGCCATTGTATCATCATATGAAAATAGTAGTAGCATGTTATAACTGACAATCAGATGCTGTTTTTGTAATAAAGCTTTTTTAGCTTATTTGTTTCACTTTGTAGTTTTCATACTCTTTCATCTCTCATTTTCAACTTACTGTAAGAAAAATCTGAAGAAGTCCCCCATTTTACTAATTTCAAACTTAAAAAAACCAAACAACAACAACAAAAAAAACCATTGCCATGGAAGCCAGTCCAGGCAGCCCCCTGAAAATTCCAGTTTTTCTCATGTGTTTGTGTGTATGGATCATTACTGACTAGGTGAAGTTCTTGTATCTCTGAATTAATATATTTTCTGTGAATATAAGTTTGTATATAGTATGAAAGTTACCTTTATTTGCTCATAGGCTCTCGGAAATAATCCCTTCTATCAAAGGTCCTACTTCACTCTATCTACAGAATGTTTCACTGTGGCGTGTACACTTTCTCACCTTATGATATCAATACAGAGCTCTTCATATAAATGACTTTGTGTAATTGAGTTGTCTAAGTGTGAATAACAATAACAACAATAAATACTAACAAAAAAACTTAACAGTGTGTCATTTTGCTCCGTATCTTCTGTCTTAATTGTCTTGGACTTTTTATGGCTTTGAAAATAGTATTTTAACTACCTGTTCTGGTTTGAATGATGATCTGCAACGCTACCCTGCATCATAAGTGTTCAAGCAGCACTAACAGCCTCTTGCCGTGTCACTGTGCTATTTGCTGTGCATATACAGAGAAGGAAAACATCTATGTTCCAGTGAGCTTAAAATTTAGTTAAACAATGATTTTTTGTCTACAGCCCAATGTCAATCCACTAGACGACATCTTCCTGGAGCTGTGTATTTCTGGAGCCCCGTGGTCCCATTTGGGCCAAGTTCATCTACATTTCTTTACTGACACATTTGCTTACAGGTTGTTTTGAATGCCATTCTTCAGTTTGACACCTTCTTGTTTAATCTCAGGCTGCACAGTCTGTCATCCTTGCCAGCTAGGACGTTTGGCTTTTTTTTTTTTTTTAGCCTGTTATTGGATAAATGATACTTTTAAACAAAAGAATGATCATCCATAAGTAACAGCAAAAGAAAATCAGTAAGAGTAAAAATTTCCTATAATCAAGCAAACTTTCCGTCTTCACAAGTTATAAAAGGTTGCAATAGGCATTATTACTTACTATTTCTCCTGTAGTAACCCCAAGAAGTCATCCTCCACAGTGAATCAAGACATATTTTATGAGGTATTGTGCCAATCCTAAAGCTGTGACCGCAGGACAGAGATTTCTCATTCATCTTTAACCATACTAGAGCTTTAAAATTTTAGATTGCAAATAACAAAAGAAGTTTGCAAATAGGCTAAGAGTTGAGAATGGTATTTGCTCCAAGACATTCATGCCTGCCAAATGGGAAAAACAAGGTCAAGCACATCCTACAAAAAAGTTGGTGTATGCTGCAGGTCACTGAAGCACATGTGGGATGCTTTGAAATTTAGGTTGGAGAGTTTGAAAGACTGACTGTGTGAAGCTTTCTCTGGGACGTGAACAGGCATACACATATATGAGGCATTCGCAGCTGTGCTCTGTGGGTGTCTACCCCACTGCTTGGTAACGCTGGATCCCTGCCTCAACTTCAGCCACTTTTTGAAAGGAAATGGAGCATTTAAAATCCTTCTTCACCACAACAGGCCTTAATGGTATGTGACTAGTGCGAGTAGGGGAAGGAGAAAAATATATTAAATATCCTCCTCAATCCTAACTGGGGGAATGATGTCAAGTTTCCTTGCCACATGTTTCCCTTTCTACCAGCAAGTACTTCACTGCTTTATCTGTAGTGCCTGAAAAAACAAACTTCTGTTCCTTCACTGTTACCTTTTCATTTACAAATTGTTACATTTGGGGTGTTTATTGACAAGGAGAAAACCAGTATGTGTTGTTAAAACTGAGTATTTGATCCCTCCCCTGGAAAGACTTCAGAGTTCACCTTTAAAACACGCGATTCCCTTCCTGTCAACACATTTCTTAGAGAAAGAAATATTTGTGCCAGATACTTGCAAGTAATACAGAGAGATAGACTGCAGATTAGAGCCCTAAAGAGATATTTTAATCATCCCTTCATCTCCTATTTATGCAAGTTTCCTCATCACAGTTTGGATAACATACATTTGTTGTGGGCAAGGGGTTTTTCTGGGCAGGGCGATAAGGTACCAGTGATTAGTTTGTAAATCTACAGTATTGCCTCTGAGGCCTCAAACCCAAACTGAACCATTTCTTGCATGCTAAATATGAGGGTCACAGGCAGAGAAGTTACCAGCATACCCCAAGTTAAAGAACACCAAATTGCATGTTTAAGCAACATATTGACAAGGATCTTTGAACGAACAAGAGGTGTCCTGCAAAGCTTTGAGTTACCTGCAACCACTTTTCACGTGTCCACCGGCAGCGACGAGTAAATACTACGCTCCGCTACAACCTTCCCGTAACTGCTGCCATGAATGTGTGAAACTGCGCAGTGCTCGTTCCTCCACCACGGAGGATTGCCTGCACCGGGGCTGGGCCAGAGCCGACGAGGAGGTCCGGCTTGCTGTCTGAGGCAGAGGAGGAAGAGGAGGGTGTGAGGGTATGCTTGCGTCTACTGTATCACCAGGGAAAATACGCCGCTTCACTGGACCCTGAGTTTGAGGCTGTATTCCAGAGAGCAGGGCAGAAGGGGAAGAGTATGAGGAAAACTGATAAGAAAATTATCAGTTACAATTTATGTCTAAAGGAACACTTAATAGACTGTTTTCCTTCCTGTCTCTCTGCAGCTCAGTTTAATTGAATTGTAAAATGAAGGAATGGTTTTGTGCACTATTTCAATTTGGTGACAGTGAAAAAACCACTGCTTCGCAACCCCACCTCCCAGCTTATTCCAAGAATAGTCTTGGTTGCTAACTAGGATGAAGGGAAGCTATTCCCAGAATTTTCTAAGCCCCTGTGAAGATCTAGACCTGCTCTTGTCATCATGTGCTGCCTGCCTGCCTTGATACCGTGCCATATTGCTGGTCAGAATTTGCCTTGCACAGCAGTGACCAGACCTCGATAATTTGGTATCTACATATTATTGACTGAGGAATTGTAGCCTGATTCTTTGTAGTTACGAGTTATCGATAGCCAAAACTAGCTTTAAAGAGCTTGACTCGTGTGTCTTACAACTTGCCAGACCATTCACGAAAAATTGGTTTGGGTGTTGGAAACATTAGCTCCTTCCAGGCTAACATGCTGTGTTGTTCAGCATTTGTGCCTCTGTCAAAAGTGTCAGTAAACCCATTTTCTGTTATGTTTTTTCAAAAAATTATTTCCTAAAATCCAGTTTACTCCCCACTCAGAACAATGATTTTCAGCAAAGCTCTGACCAAGAACTGACTGAAAAGCAGAAATTCCTTAAGGTTCATTGTTGTTAATAAACAATTTTTCCCCAAAAAACAGATGGTTCCTGGACAACCTTCCCCCNTCTGAACAGGTATGAAACAGCCTTGGTGGAACTCGGGTTCTCTGCTTGAAGTTTCATTTTATTTATACCTGGGACTTTCACTCTTTTTCATCTTAATTAGTTTCTCAGTAGGCCACTTGTGCTTTTGTAATCTATTACACCCCTGAGAGAAGCGCAGGTTTTGCCTGCAGAAAAGAGCAGCGTAAGGGACTGATGCCAAGGCAATGCTCCTTCAGGTACCGTGCAGGCACTGACCTCCTCCAGGCGAGGCCAGTTTGCCCCAGCTGGCAGCACAACCAGCCCTCCTTTTAGCTGTCTTTGGTATCACTTGGCAGCACAGCGGTGAGGTCAGCTCTGTGGGCACCACCAGCCATCATGGAAGGAGCAAGGAGCAGCTGACATAAGCAGGGTGCCCTCAGTTGTTTCACAGGGACTTTGTGCCAAAGTCTGGACACCAACAGAAAGGTGACACTACCTACATGCACCCACTGCTTCACCTGCCCTGGGAAGCTCTACCGCTCCTGGCTTACAGAAGGGAAACAGAAACAATTTATTGGCATAATGGTGCTTTGGCACCTGTTCCAGCTTAGGTAGAGCAGCTGAAGTCACAGACGGCAACATGACGTTCTTGTGCGCAGACCCTTCTGGGAAGGGGCAAAAATTTTAAAATCTACCAGCCACCAGCTCTGCCGCATCTGCAGCATGAAGAGGCGGGCACAGTGATCTCCCAGAGAGACTCTAGTCTAGGGAAATGCAGAGGGGAGTAGGGTGGACTACAACACAGACAGGTCGTGTCGTCAGTGCACGGAAGGTGGCTTATCTGGATTAATAACTGTTGCCAGCATGGTTGCCGAGGCTCTCATTTTCTTGGAATTACATCGATAGCAAAGTGTCTAGCAGCAGGTGTGTTTGCAGACATTTGCAGGCAATCATCCTTGCTGACAACAAGGAGATAATAATAAAACTAATGCAAGAGAAAGCAACGTGCAGCCAAGGCAAGCACAGTAAGAAGGGTGGTATACCTCATGTCCTTCTTCCAAATATATACTTTTCTTAGCATTATGACAGCTGTTCTCTTCCCCAGATAAAGTTCCTGCTGGCCTTCTTTGTGACAAAAGCATCATCCTCTGGGCTGATTTAAATTCTGAACGTCGCAGAATAAGGCCAGTGACAGAGATAATAGTGAGAGTGCAGTGAGTACTGACTACACCTGCCAATACAGGGTAGGTGCCTAAACAAAGCGGTAGGTTCCTCTAGGTTCCTGCACCGGTCCGAGGTAAGTCAGACAGAAGCTGGGCTTACATGGATCGTTGCCTTTCTTCATCCACCATGCAGGGACTGGCTTCTCACACAGGGTGAATTCCCTCAGCCCCACCGCAAGCCTGGGAAGTGCTGCAGATGGTGTTCTTCTACACTGAGAATTCAACAGACTTCCTTCTCCTGTTCCCTGTCTGTCCTGACTGCATGCCAAGTAACAGAGTGTATCCCGTTGTTTCCTGAGGAAGGGACGGTGAAGGTCTCCATGCACCCGCAGGAGGCCTCTGGGTGAAAGCACACATCTGCTCAGCATCCAGAGCTACTCAAACTCACCATGCAACCGGCAAGCTGCCAGCAGGCTGCAGGGAGGGATTTGTCCAGACTGGTTGCATCTGGAGGCAATAGGCCATGCTGATTTTTCTTTGTGGGCCACCAACAAGTCAGCAGCAGAGTGAGAAAGGCTTTGATGTCTTTGAGAAGCTGGGAAGGGGGTTATGTCAGCCTACACAGAGCTAGAAACAGCAAAGGGAGGAGGCTCAATGAACCTCTCTCTTTCCCCTAGGTTGAAGCCTTGGTTTCATCTCAGTTAATATGCAGTGAATTTGAATGAACTAGCAACCAGGAACATCAAATTCATATAGGTCATTTTTGTAGCCAAAATTTCACTTCTTCCCAGGCTTCTTGTTTACTGACGGCAGTTAATCTGAAAAGATAATACCTTTATTTGGCTTCAGAAAAGGCTGTCTAACCAGAACTAGGAGAAATTGAGTGTATTTGAACTGGAATCTCTGAGGATTTGGGAGACACCATCTGGGCATGTGAGTTTGTTCCTAGGAAGGTATGCTTTGCATGCTAATGTGGAGGCATTTGCTGTGGGATAAGGTATATGCAATCCACTTTGTGATATAAATATTGAAAAAAAAACCAAAACCAAAACCAAAACAAAACAGTACCAAGGATCTCGGCTACTTGGACTATTTTAAATAGGCAGAATGTATACTTGTTTCCACTAGAATTACAAAGTAGGTATGAAAAATATGTATGTTGTTTATTGCATTTAGTGTCCTTCATTTGGCATAAGCCTTGCCCTCATGTAACAGTTTTTCTTCAATTTACCCCCTTCCCTACCATTGTCTCTGACAACTTGTTTCACATACACTGCTGAAATACAGCTTATGCTGCAATTTTCAGGCACTCAGTGTTTATGCATTGCCTCCCATGTATTACCTTCATCAGACTGCTGTAGACATAGATGTTTTCCTAGTGTAACTGTCTTGCTTACCTTTTTTATTTTTTTTAACCTGTAAATAGTAGCACAGTGAGTTCCTGAGGCTGCAACTCCTCATCAGCTTCTGTCCTCCAGCCGATGAAATGGTTAATCACTTCTTTTGCTCTACTGAAAGTCATCCTGCAGAAATGCTCATCTTTACAAGTTGCGAGCACCTGCTTCAGGGCAAAACCTCCCTCTGGCATAAGATGTCTGCTCTCTCTGGACTACAACAAGAAGAGATACAGAAACCTATGAGAGAGGAAAACTTGGTTCCCTTGCATTGGCAGGCCCTGTTACCATCTTTCTGCCCTTACACCCTACTAACTGGGGTGTGGTAGCTAACAGGATGAAAATGTAGCAGAACAAACACATGTGTATTCCATGTGCATTATTAGGCAGAGATAATTTTTACAGTTTAAAAATCAAATGCTTCTGGAAACCAGTATATATTTCATTTTTCAGTGTAACATATTCCAAACAACAGAGCTCCCTCTGCTAAAATAGGTTTGAGGTAGGTGATATCTCTTGACTATAGCATTCCTGCTACTGACTTCTCTTTAATCTGCTGCTGCACACTCTAGCATGTGTTTCAGCTTTCTATTCACAGCAGCATGGATGAGAACCCATGAGGAAAGATGATCTCTCATCCCTGAGACACCTACCCAAAGCAACCTATTGTGCGTTTCCATAATTGCCAGTCTTTTTACACGACCATGTCCAAAGGCAGGTATTTCTGTGGTGGATAAACAATGTTCAAACCTTGAGGCTGAAAAAGGGCTGTGAGTTCCCCTAACTGTGGGATGTTACCTTGGTCAAGGCCAATACTGAGAATCACAGGATTCACAGCAGGCGATAAAAATGTCCCTTGAGTAGCCCTGAAGAACAAACTATTCACTTTACCTTCAGTGCCTTTGTCTAGAGGACAATGGGGAAAAGTTCAGGCAGGAGACCTCAGTGACAAGGTTCTCTAAAGCCCTCAGATCAAAGCCACAGACAGCACATCTCTGCTGCTTGAGTGATGATCTTCTCATAATTACAGACAGAAGAGGTCAGGGACAGAATACAAAGGGGAGAGCGGTACAACAGGAGAGGAAGGAGAGAGGAGGCATTTCCATTTCTGCGTTACACAATCCCTTGTCCTGTTTCCGTGAGGTCTATAGTTCTTTATCCCCTTTAACCACTCTGCATTACTTCTACTGGAGTCTATATTCTCTTTAATTTTGTAGTGCAGTTAACTATCAAGCTAGCCTGATTCACAGCCTAAACAGCCTCTACAGGCTTGGTCTTGCCCTCAGTGGCAGCAAAATCTCCATTGACTTTACAGTGGGAGAGGTACTAGATGCATGAACAGTGAGTCTAGAGGAGTGACTTTATGTCTTAGTTGTTGGACTGCTGGTTTCAGAGATTGTATCAAGAGGACTGAAAGCAAGATAAATCCATTAGTGAAGACGAAATATTAAAAACACACAGATGAGTACAATTTGTGCAGTACTTCATGAGCCAAAGGGCTGGGGAGAAAGCACATTGAGTTCAAATTCATTATATTGTAGGCAAAGGAAAAAAAAAAAGATAAAATGCATCCTGTGGAACGGTAATGGCTAATTTTAGACAATTACCTCAGTCCTGCAAGGTGTAATGAAGAAATATCCTGAAATTATGAAGTGTACTGCAGTCAAAATAATAGAGGATCAATAGCAAACACATTAACCAAATATCTCAGTTGTCCCTGTTTCCTTTAAAATTCTGATATGATTTCCTTAGGAAACACGACAGGATGCCTGCCCCTGTGCCTCTCCCAGTCAGGACTTCTTCTGGACTAATTTCACTCAGATATGACAGAAAGGCAAAGATTCACAAATTCATAGATTCACAGATTGGTAGGGGTTGAAAGGAACCTCTGGAGATCATCTAGTCCAACCCCCCTGCTAAGGCAGGATCACCTAGAGCAGGTTGCACAGGATCGCATCCAGGCAGATTTTGAGTATCTCCAGAGAAGGAGACTCCACAACCTCTCTGGGCAGCCTGGTCCAGTGCTCAGTCACCCTCACATTAAAGAAGTTTTTCCTCATTTTCAGATGGAACTTCCTGGGTTCCAGTTTGTGCCCATTGCCCCTTGTCCTGTCACTGGGCACTGTTGAGAAGAGTCTGTCCCCTTCCTCTAAACATCCACCCTTTAGATATTTATAAGCATTGATAAGATCCCCTCCTAGTCTTCTCTTCTCCAGGCTAAACAGACCCAGCTCTCTCAGCCTTTCCTCATGCAAGAGATGCTCCAGTCCCCTAATCATCATTGTAGCCCTCCACTGGACTCTCTCCAGGAGTTCCCTGTCCTTCTTCAACTGGAGACCCCAGAACTGGACACAATATTCCAGATGTGGCCTCATGAGGGCAGAGTAGAGGGGGAGGATAACCTCCCTCAACCTGCTGGCCACGCTCTTTATGCACTGCAGGATCCCATTGGCCTGCTTGGCCACAAGGGCACACTGCTGGCTCATGGAGAGCTTGTTGTCCACAAGGACTCCCAGGTCCTTCTCTGTAGTGCTGCTTCCCAGCAGGTCAACTCCTAACCTGTATTCATCCTCAAAGGCAATTCTGTTTCCATGAGCTTCATGGAAGCAGCCACCTTAGCGCAAAGAAAATAGTTGCTATCAAGTGCCTGTGTTTAAAAAGAGGTGAATGACCTTCTGCACTGTTAGACATAGAGAAGTCATGGGAAGGAGAGACAGAGACCTTATAAATACCTCAATGACTTGAAGTCTACCAGTTTGTATGTAAGACAGAGAACTGTAGTAAGTCCAGCTTCATCAGTTTGTAGAGTTCCATGCATCCTTTGCTTTCCTTGGCTGGCTGACTGGCTTTTACAGTGACTAAAGCCTCTTCTGTAGCAGCCATCCTGCAAGTAGTGTGTGGGGTTAGGACAACTGTGGAGTATTGGAAAAATATGGGTCTGAAGACACAGGTTGCCTGCTACAATCTCTGGCCCAGTGTCCCCAGGCTGGGTCTGGGTCAGGTGCCACCCCGGCAGCAGTGCCAGCCATAGGCAGGCAGCACAGGGAGGAGGACTGCTCGTTGTCCCAGGTGACCATTCCCCCACAGGGCTAACAGTTTGGCAGTGCCAAGTATAAAATCAGACTCCTGAGAGGAAGAAATGTAAGGACTTCTGAATGACAAGAAAAACCCAACCTGCGTATCTTGCTCCATTGCCATGGGGTAACATTTGGGCCATTACTCTACGTGTATTACACCGTGTACATCTCTGAGGTGTATCCTGGCTGAGAATGGTGTGGGGGTTTTAAACACCATCAAAGGCTAACATTTGTCAGAGACATTTATTTGCTTAACAGGACAAGTTTCTTCATCTGAGTGGACTGAGCAATTTCTTATATTTTAGAAAGTATTTCCACACTATGAAAAAGGCTAAGGGGATTATATTAAGAAGGAAATCTGATGTCTGATTTCTCCTATTCAGGATATCTGAAAGGAAACATGCAGAAAGAAAAATGACCTGTGTATCTGAATTGCAGACCTAACACTGATGGATGATGACAATTTTGTAAAGTCTTCTTTCTTGCAAGGTTGCCTATTGGATTAACTCTTAGCTTTCTGATTAAAGTACAGCTAAGCATATTCTGAGGGTGAAAAAAGATGAATTCTCTCTCTCTAGTGATTAACTTCAGTAGAAATGTGTGGTAATCACCCAATACCCTTGGTTTTCTTCTGGATCTCTAGTGGCAAAAGAATTAGACTCAAAAGGCATTTATCACAGCCTGAGGCTCCACCCCAGCACTGATTGAAAGCAGGAGAATCCTTGCAACAGATCTTCCCTTTAGCATCCACTGAGCAATGGCCTGATGAGTTTGTATCACAAATCCTCACCCACTGAGTTTTTATTTTCCTTTAAAGCCCAAGACCTCTGGCAGCAAGGATTGACTAATCTAGCTAACAGAGAAGCTATCCTGAATGCCATCAACAAGACTGATTTCGTCAACAGCAGCAACATGCCAAGTGTAGCCCAAATAAACAAACTTTCTGTTTCCTAACTTTCCCCAGCAGAGCCTAACAGAATTATCAGATTCTTCCTCATGATTCTTCTAACTGTAAATGTGGTGTCATGGGTACATCCTGGAAGTGGAGAAAAGGTAAGAACATGAGTAACACTTAAAACCAGACATCCTCAACTCTTTAGGGTAAAAATTACCACCATCTAAAAGAACAAAATAGTATTAATGGTGCTCAGGAAATTATTGCTAGACCCAGCTAACCTCACAAACTACATCTTAGTAGTTCACCATATTTTTTTCTAAAAAACCATTGAAATCTTTCATAAGTATGCCATTCATCCAGTTAGATATAATCATACTGCTAGGTCTATTTATGATTTTCTGGAAATACTACCATCAAGTATTACTGTCCTGGATCACAAAATACAGCTAAGTCATTTGCAGGTCGTACCAACCAGACCATGAAAGAAAAATCATTGTTGTGAACTATTTCTTCATTTACAAATCCTGTCTGACAGAGGCATAAAGAAAAAAGATTCTTTCTGCAGATCCTATTCAGTGCTGATACGGTTCATGTGAAGACCACAGAAACTCAAATGAAAGAATATTTGGATGATATGGATGGAATTGAAATGTCTTCCAGACTGCACCATTCCTTGTTCTTCTTACTCTCTGAAGAACAGTAGCATCCAGATGACAGTCATATGGTTGATGATAGATCTAGTGGAGGTAAACTCACAGATGGTGCTAAAGAAGAGGCAGAACTACCATAGTGAACTTCCTCTTGCTTGGAACCCTCCACTGATCACCTGCCATTTAGTCAGGAACCCAAACCATTATGGCTTCCACAGCCCATCTCTATCACATGCAAGTTCAAGTTCCCAGGTTTGCCTGTTCTTTTCAGTGATGTTTCATGGGACGGGAGTGACCTCTGCAAGATCACAACCTCAGAGAGCAACTCTCTTCCTCTGGAACCATGAAGGGGAAAAGTTCACACCAAGAATTTTGGAAGGGGAGATGGAATGTCTGGGCTATTCATAAAGTGCTTGGATCTGACAACCATTACCAGCTATCGGTCCCATCCTTTCCCTGACCATACAGTTAATCCAAAATGAACAGCACTCCCTGCCTCTTCTGGGGTCTGAGAGATGTTGAAAGAAACACTTTTGAACATCTGCATCCTACATACGATAGCAGGGTCCCTATCACTGGCTTTCCTAGCTGAGTGATGAGAGGCACCAAGAAGTACTCCTGTGTTTAAAAGGATTGTAAAATCCTCCATTTCTAAAAAAGAAAAACTCACCCAAATCTCTGCTACAGGAAACAAGGAAGTATCTATGTTAGATAATACAAGTGTCAGTTTCATTTTCTCTGTCAGCTAGCATGCATTTTGGTACTTGGATATTGCGGTATGTACAGAAAGCAATGTCTCACCCATTTTTCTGAATCCTTTGACCTTATAAGACCTTGCTGCTTTTAAAGCAAGATCCAGGGCTCTACAACCTTTTGAAATGCACCTTTATAAAGTTACGAATAATGCCATACATGCTTACATTCACGTCAGTCAGTTTTCTGTTGTGTGAATCGTCCTTTTCCCAGAATGAACATTTGGGTTCAGAGAATGGAGGAGTAATGGGAACAGAGCAAAACATGACATCACTGTGTAATATTTGGAAGGTTTTTTTCCATTAGGATGTCCATTCTTTCCTGCCATTGTGCTTATTGCTAGGTAAAATTTAAGGGTCAATCACGTATTCCATTATGCTAGTTCTACATAAAAAAGGAACAAAGGTATACTTCCTCACAGAGAGAGCCTGTTGCGAGCTCTCATGGAGCACCTAAGCTGTCATTCAGCTGCAAACCTCTGTCAATGAACTCAAAGCTGTTTCCACAGTTCAGGGATTATTTCTATGTATTTTTTCACGCTATCAAGATGCTATCACTCACCCATTCAAGTTAAATGATAACAAAAAATGACAGTTCTTACTGCATTTCTGGCCTTTCCATTTCTGAATCCACCTGAGGTATTAAATGGGCTGAATTTCCCAAGGTTGCAAGCACTTCTTAAAGGCGGTTTAGGTCCAATAAATAACTCACTAACGCAGCATACAGGGACTTTTCTATGATGTGATACTTTAATCTGCCGCGAATGCCAGTCAGGGCTGGCAGGTGGAAAGACTTTTGTGATTTTCCCCAGTCCGCCTTCCACTCTGTCACATTTGTCATTGTCCTGCCTGTGCTATAGCTTTGATTGCTGCAGTGACCAGTGAGATAAACAGACAATGAATTGTATTACAAATGCCATATTTAAGCTTCTCAAAATGAAGTAGCAGTATTAACAGATAATATTCTTCTCTAGTGGTAAATAAGCACAAAATAAGCCATAGTTAATTAAAATTGCAATAATTATTTGCTTATCTAAATGCTCAGCTTTATTAGAAAAAAAACATAGAGCATTAGAGCAAATTCTAATCCTTGCATCTAATTACTGACCAGGATAAAACACAGATTTTTAAATTATCTTAATTATTCTTCATCATTGTCAATAATTATCAGCTATAAAACAGCATGTTACAGTCTGAGGAGAGACAGATCTCAAGCTGTATTCCTCATTTTTCCCCCCGGTATAAAAATAATTAATCAAAAGATTTAGCCCTTGTAAAAAGGAACAAACCCCCACACTTTAAAATTAAACTCTGATGCTCATAGCTACAAAGTATATTCAAAGCCAGGCATTCATCACGGTTCAGTGGAGGACTGGCCCTTTATATAAATGACAGCAATATGCAGCATTAACATAACATAGTCCTTAAGCAGATGTTGATCCCTCTTGCAAGAGAGACAACACCTTTCACTTTAGGCACAAGCAGAGCACTCCTTGTGGATAGGTCTTTATATTATGGCTTACAGTAAAATTTCTTATGCCTTGTATACTCGGGTACAACGTGTGTTAGTGTATATAGGCATTTCTATTTTGCTGAACACTGCAGCTGCGAACCGCCACCAATGTTAGCTGGTTAGAAGGTATTGTGCAGCTCTCCTGTCTGTATTAGTTTTCAGTGCCACAATCACCAGCAGTGCTTGCACAGACAGAGAATTAAAGATTGGATAATGGCTAGCACAGGTACTAGTTTGAAAGCCAGGACACAGCCGTTTTATTTGCTGCAGAGAACAAGAGAGGAAAAGAGGAAAAATTCAAAGAAATGTTGAATTGGACTACCACACATCAAGGTAACAAGCAAAATAGATAACCAGCATAGGAAGATTTGATGAAAAAGTACCGAGCAGTGAGGCCAAAGGACAAGGCTGTTGGGCCACAGGGTCTCTAACAGCAAAACATCACAAGCACTCTCACCAGCACCAGTTATGATACTGTGGGGTTTTTTTCCTTTCCTATGTATTTTTCTCCTTACAGCACTTCTCCCTTTCTGCAGATGAGCTAAAATTGGTATTGGCAACACACATCACAGCTCTTTTCTTGTGCACTATGCTTCTTCCCTCCCCAGGCTAATTACCCCTTTCCCTCAGTGGAAATACATAGTACTGTCCATCACAGTTTGGGAAGTGACACAAAACGAACACAGAGCATGAAGAAGTGAGCATTTGTTAGACAGACAGCAGATGTAGTCCCCTCTTTTCTGGGTGCCTCACACTGTGCTCTTTGAGGCATTGCTCTGTGTCATTAACCCTCTTCCTCTCTCTTGTGCCTGTGGAGAAGATGTGTGTCACTTCCCCCAGCTGCCCCTCATGATCTCAGCTAAGCAAAGACTCCCTGTGAAGGAAACCTGGCACGAGGATCTTTATTTGTCTTTAAGCCTTTTATCAATGCACCTTACTTTGACAAGGGCACATCCCTACGGCACGAAAAGAAACGTGCACTCTTGGGGAACTGACATCATGCTGCAGTTCAGACACCAGGAGACCTGAGCCAGAGAGGACTTTATTCTCCTGAATGGCTGAAGGACAGGTCACTCAAACTTCTTGACGTTCTGCCTCAGGTTCGTGTATGGATTGTGATATCTAGTTCCATAGAAAGGACATGGACTGTTGACTTCTGGCTCAAAGATCTAGCTCTTATTTCAAAGCAAGGAGTGGAGACATTGCGTGTATGCCTGAGCTAACACCAGAATGAAGTCTCACTTTCATACAGTTTTAAATAGTGCAGCATTTTGACACAAGCTTTTTCACTGTCTTGTGGAAAGACTCACAATAACATATCTAGAGCCTGCCTGTCTTGCCTTTGTACCTGGTCCTCAGATTTCTAACGCATAGGAGGGTATGACTGAATTCAGGGGGGATTTCCCTAATCAGCGCTGTGAGCCAGAGCCTTCTTTGAAGGCAGTGTATCAGCAAGGCCCTGCAGGTATGGCACATGGTTACAGTGGCATTTCAGGGGATTCGCACAAACTAGTACATGAATATGTCAGAGCAGCCTCACTGGTGGCATGCTTTTAAAGGCATTGGAGCCCTCTGCCTGATTACATGCCACCAGGGGCACGATTTACATTGGCTTTCAAAGGTGGGACAGTGTTTCAACACAGCCGCAAAAATCAATTCAGCAGCTCTTCATAAGGCTGCAGCTTCATGAATACCAGGAAAACCACAAGTTAGGGCATATGGAGATAGAGAACTTGGGACACAGTGTACTACCATCACAAGTTACAATGCTAAAGATTTCTGAAAATAATCAGAAGTATTAAATCCAGAACATATACTGAGGGTCAGGGCGGGTTATGATCCTGCTCATGGGTTTAACATTTCATTCTTCCAGTGGCCTTAATAACTGCCAAGGCTTTACAGAAACCAAGATAAACCACCCCATTTCATAAAACTGTCAAGGACAGGTTCTGGAAACAGATTGCTTCAGTCTAAGTTTTGAATTAGTTTACTCTTTACATCACTACCTCTTGATTTATTTCAAATACCATAATGGGACTTCAAAGACAGCTGCTACTATGTCCTCCCTTTTTCTGCATTAGGGTTTATTCAGATTACAAAAGTGAATTAGTAAAAGTCAAGTTGTGATTGCACCTATCTGTTTTTACAGGAAGATGTAATAGGCATCACTAGTTTAGTGAGTCCCTTCTACCATGTTTTGTGTTTTGTTTTGGATTTGGTTTTTTGGGTTTGTTTTTTTGGGGCTTTTTTGACTGCTTAATTCAGCAAGTAAGACTAAGTTAGAATCTTTCCACCCTTTGCCTGACCCATCTCTTTCACTGCAGTTCACAGAGGTGACAAATTAGCTGGCACATTACTCAAGGTGTTTCTGCACTGTCAAAATCTCTGGCCCAGCCAGACGTGTGAGTGCAGGACCAGCATCTTCCTCCACTACATCTTTCTTCCTTGTACCTGTCCTGGTTTCAGCAAGGATAGAGTTAATTTTCTTTCCAGCAGCTGGTGTAGTGCTGTGGGCTAACAGTAAAAGGCTGTTTGTCCACCAGTGCCTTCTGCATGTGTGACTGGAACCAAAGCAAAACGTGGGTGTTAGAGCACTGGAAGTTTTGAAGAACAGGCTAGACAAATACCTGGGGTATTTTTGCAGGGTTGAGCCTGCTTTGGAGCTGCTGGTGGTTTAGGTGAATTCCTGAGAACCTTTCTAGCCCTATTTTGCTAAAATTTCTTGAGAGCACACTTTATACATTGCTTTTGCTGTCTTGATCAACTTGTCTCCTTTTATTAAAGGAAATTAGCAATTAGCAAAGGTAGCCCAGGCACTGTGGTCAGCGAGATAGACCACATCGCACCTCTGTGAAGGTACTGTGTGCAATATTGAAACAGTTACCTGTTTGCCTAGGACACTGCAATCATTGCTGAGAAGCAGATCACATCCCTGTAGACAGGTATAAGGAGAAGTATAAGGAGTGCATCACTCCAAAATATTCACGTGGAGAATCACACTGCAGTGCTGGATGGGTTTCTTCAGCAAAGTAGGTCATCTTCCCTTCTCTACAGTCCTCTTACAATTCCCACTTTTCCTTTGAGGTTTTTCCCTTCACAGTCTCTCCCTAAGCAGCTGTCTGCTTATGACTTTTCCCTCTTATCTACCACCAAGGTGATCATTCGCAGCCTGCTTCCCACTTCTCTCATGGGCAACTCAGCAGTTTGCTCTTGTCAGTGAAACATCCTCCCTGAGCTGACAGTCAACTCCTCCACAGCCCCTTTTTTCCCCAAAAAGATGTCTGGGCACTTGTTTTGCATCCCAGCTCTTCAGTAATCCAAGTAGTCATTAACATCAACAATGTGTACCACCTCAGTGCGAACACAATATCCAGCCTTGTGCAGATTTTTCCTTCTTGTTCATAATTTAAATATGTACTTTCTTTTTTTTTTTCACCCTCAGAAAAGTGTTTCTTCCAGGCCATGCCACATAGCATCTGCAATGGCTTGTAGCTTCCTTTTTGTGGAGAAAGAGCACCTGACAAAATGCAGATACAAATGATACATTTCAAACATAGTGAGGTCCTACAGCCAATAATGTAAATTTTGAGTTTATCTACTGTATTATAATAACCTTTATCTTTTTACATTAAATGTCTACTATTTTTGTCCATTTGTTTTTGCATTCATTTTGTACTTATACAGTTACTGATTGTCTTTTAACACTTGAATTTTCCATGCCCTGACTGTATTGCACTGTTCTTTCTTGACCAAAATACGTTTTACATTTTATCCAGCCCCATGAAAGTAATTGAAAAAAAACTTCCAGACTCCAGATTCCTTGAACTCTCCATGATCCCTGCTGATGCCAAGGTTATACAGAACATGAGCATCAAAACAACTTGGGAAGGTGATGAAATCTGTGTGCTCCACAGTATACACACCACTAAATTTTCTCTGGGTTCCAGCCTTCTCCCCTCCCAGTGGTCAGCATTGTGGGCATTACTGGAAACCAATATCCATTGTGACTTGCACGTACTCTTAAGTTAGGAGTGTGAAGGTCTAGCCATGCTCATGATTACAGGAAATAAGATGGGACACTGACAATTTGCAAAGCCCATTGTCTTTGGAGAGCACAGATGCTCTTATTTACAATTGGTATTTCCCTGCCAGGGCAATCAGGCTAAGTCCTCATTTCCAGCTCTGTCCACAATCCATTCTGTGTCTGGCCCGTGTGTGGAAGCACAGAAATGAGAGGAAAATAGTTCAGTGTCTGAGTCACCAGATTGCCAACAACTACCCCACATTCCTGTCCCAAGGCAGGATCAGCTATGCCCACGGCTATATGAATGCCTATAGCTTCTCCAATTGCTCCTTATGTAATCTCCATGAAGAGGTGGAGGTTCTGAGCCTCCACAGTCTACTCCTGTGCCTGCTGCACCTCACTACTCCCAATACCCTGTATGAATCTTTGCACACTTCCTTCTACATACTTACTTACTGTTAATGCCCATCTTGCACTGTTGGTTTTGTTGGGTTTTTTTAAGGTTAACTAAGCCTATTTCTCCACATAGGCCACTTTTTTAACAACTGCTGGTAATCCTCATTGCTATCCTTCTCTGAGGGAAAGAATTTCTTACTGTCTTACAGATCTTCTCTTTTTTTCAGTATGATGTTGTCTTTTTTCTTTTTAATGCAGTGATGCCTTATTATATTTAGCTCCTGATCCACACTAACCCTTTGGTTTCTTGTACAAAGAACTACTCCTTTTTATATTCTGCAGTGTTGTCAATAACACCTATATAAGTGTAATACCTTGCTGTTACTCAATTTTGGTCTATTTTCTACAATTCAGCAAGCTACCTTTGGATTTTAGACCTGTTTTTCAAGGTATTCGTGAACCTTCCCAGACTTTAGTTCATCAAAATCTTCCATGTGGGCACTGCTAAGCACTTAAACAGAAGGTGACCCAGGAGAGACTCCCTGTTGAACTCCACTTGGCACCTTCTGGTATTATAATAGACCACCTATAACAGCTCAGAAGCAGCTATCCAAACAACTTCACACTAATCCACAGAATTTTTATCAAACCCAATTTTTCTAGCACTTTTATAATCATGTTCTGTCAGTGCTAGAAATCTTACCAGTGCAAAATCCAAAAGTATACTGTTTCTTCCATAGCCACAAGGAAAGCAAATACCCTGTTGTAGAAGAAAACTAATTTAGGTAGACACAACTTGCTCTTGACAAACTCTTACTCACCTCCTCATTATATGCTGGGAGTTCATAGTTTTTTACGGTTCCTGAGTTTGTCTACTCCTTCAAACTTCTGTCTTCCTCAGCTTGCACTGTGTTTCACTGACAGCCACATGTATGGTGATACAGGGTTTCCAACTGCTCCTCTTGGGGAAGTTTCTGCCTCATAAGTTTGGAGAAAAAAGGCAGTTTTGTGTGTTACAGTGAAGTAATTCCTCCATGTCTGGAACAGAAGCCTGTGAAACTCCTTCCATGTGTAACTGGCTCCTGATGCTGCAGCTGGTATGAGCTGCAATCAAAGCCCATCCAGAACTTGAGCATTGCTTTGGTTTAATTCCTGGGTAAGTTCTCTGTTATTGTAACAACACAGTTCTTGAGACAGCTTGTCTCAGAGGCCTAGCTTCTCTGCCTGACCATCTGTCTTGCACAGGTGGTACGAAATTATCTTCAAGGCTCTTGTCTCTGTCAGATTTGGTCAAAATAAGCCAGGAGCTCTGAAGTTATCAGAGAAATCCAGTGGCACAATGATGTTCCCCTTGTTTCCATGGGAAACCACGTCAATAATCTCCAGATAGAGCAGGCTGAGTGACAGGATGATATATGAGCCAATCCACCAGCTGTTTTGACATCTTGCCAACTACAGACATTAACTCCAAGTAACATTCTTGATTTATAGCTATGTTTTCACATAACAGTTATTTCAAGCCCAATCACATTGGTTCATGGGCATCCTCAAACATCTCAAAGAAGGTCTTTTACGTGGAGTGAGAGGAACTGTGGTACAATGGAAGTAAGAGGGGACGAGCAGGTGCAAGACTACTATACAGCCATTATCTCCCTCCCTAAGTTGGGAGCACAGTCTTGGGAAGCAAATGCTGAAAATTCACACTTTGTTCTCCCAGACATACTCACTCCTATCCGGTTTTCTGGATTAGTGTAAACACAGGCCACTCATTTTCAGCCATTTCTTGCTACTTGTCTCTGTTGATTCATGGGCTTGCAATTTTTCAAGTATTTGCTCTACTTGCAAGAAATCAGTTTGCTCAGCAAAGTAATCTCTATCTCATTTATTAATGGCCTTTTGTCTAATGCAGTCTTGCTCCTTCTCTAAGAGTCAGAACTGCTGTTACCTGTGTGATGGAGAAGTTATCCTTACTGTACTTCAAGGCATTATACTGGCAGATGCATTCTTCTCCACAAACACGATGTATGAAAAGGCAAACAAGATTTATTCCGAAAGCAATTTAATGTTGCAAAGTATTACATACTTTCCACGAAAATTCAGTATACAGACTTCAATGGAGATTGAAGAAAAAAGTCCAACATCACTCCTTACATACTAGTTATTGAGTTTTTAGTGACTGTGAATTGGGCATTTGCCATTACTGAGAGCTAAACATCCTTTTTTAAATAACCTAAAGTTTAACATTCAAGGAATGACAGATATTACATGCCAATATACAACATCTACACTATGCTCAACACGCTATTGCATCCCACTAATTAAACTAAAATACTCATTGAACCTAAGGACTAGGAACCCACTCACTTCCTGCCGGCAAGGGAAGAAAGCATTCTGGGGCTTTAAAACCTGAGGGTGTGTATACATCACTTTATAGTCCACCACAATACAGCTACTTGTGCGCATGTCTATTCATCTGTATGATCAGGACAGTGCACAAAACCCTTTGTATGCCAATCACATACTTCTTTGGGTACTAATGTTACTGTGAACTGGAGCCTTAGTCCAAAGTGCAATCTGTAAAGCTGTGAATCTGGTAAAAACTACACGTTTTTCTTTTTTGAAATAAATGTAGCTTTTGACAGAACATACAAGTTAATATTAATTTAATGTAAAGTGCAGTAGCTACATCTAAAAGTGGTGTGCTGCTGTTACAGTAGAATACTCCCAACCAGTTCTACAGTGGAGCTCTGAATATCAGATAATGATCTTTATTCACAGAATCTCCTATGAAGAGTAAAAAGGCTAGAGGTTAGTTAATAAAAATACAGGAGATGACTCTTGGCCTGTACCTGCATTCATTCACCTCTACAATAGCTGAATGCACTACTGCCATTTTTTAAATTATAAAATCACTTCTTTGTGAGCAGTCAGACTCTGCAGAGCAGAAGACAGCAGTTGACAGCTGATTGATGAGAGCCCTTTGAGTCACAGGTTGCTTTCAAACAAAGTATTAAGTATGAAGGCTCCAGTCATTTTGAATAGTACATTATGCCTGCAGTTACTAATTTCCCAAGCAATATTGAAAATAACTTACTTACCATAACATAATAATTTAGCAAACAATATCAAAAAATCTTACTCCAAGTAGGGTCATGTCAGGCATAAGCAGCCTTAGCTAGGTTCCAGCCAGTAAGCCTATCTGTACAAGGATCTAATCATATGACTTTCAATACCTGAGATGTGTTTGAAACTGAGCATTTCATAATTAGGGAGAGAGGAAGGAAAAGGAAAAAGCCACAGTGTTTCAATGAATAACAAACATGACTATGAATTTTTACAAATAAGCTTCATACAAAAATTATATGACTGTGTATCCAAAAAACATGTTTCTCTCAGACAAATCTACCAGAAAGTGGTATAAATCTGCATTGTTCCAATGGACAGATTTTGCTGCTTTTATGATCTGTCAATCAATCTGGCATTAGGCTACTTACCCACTTTGAAGTTCTCAGAAGACAGTCATATGTCCCACTAACAACTTTACTTTTAAGAGCATACACCTTAGCTCTTGTTTTCTAAGCATAAATTTGAATACAAAAGTTATCTGAAAAGTTTTACAATGCTTGAAAGTTAATTCACTCCAAAGTTCTTGTTAAAAGCCACTTTCCTAAAGATGATACTGTATAGAGTACATTTTCACATTGATAAAACACAAGTACAACATGAGTCTTCTTAGCAAAGCAGAGAGGAAATGGTATTTCCTGGTCTTATATTCACAAAGTAAGTATCACTTATTAATAAAAGTGTACATCCGAAGCCTTAACCATTTACAGTTCTGATATTAGGTGGAATGTAAGCAGACCCTCTTTTTCCCCAAGGCTGCAGCTATTAGCAGCTACAATGGCTAATATTTGAAAAACATGCCTGCCCTTTGCATCATTTTTGAACAGACCTAGCATAAATTTCTTGCAAGAACCACAGACATTCCTGAACCTCAGCCCCAAAGTATAACCTTAAAACTAAGAGGATCTAGACATCCCTTATCTTTACAAAACAAGCTAAAACCAAACAGAAAATCTGAATCTACTATGCTTTTGTAAGAATGCAAGACTCAGTGTCACATTCTCACTTCTCACCAATGCATTGCTCACTGAAATCAAAATCTTCAGCTTGGTTTTTAAGCTATCTACTTTTTTCCAAAGTATAACTAGCAGAGCACTGGACTATTGTTCACATCACTTTGCAATGCATTGGTGAGAAGTTAACTCTCAAATCAGGCAGCGTGCGGCTAGGCATCTCCAAGTTTTTATAGTTTAATCACACTGTCAATCTATGCTGACCTGAGCTCTTACTGAAGTTAATGCTCACACTTCTGTGTGAGCTTCAATGCCAACTGCAACATCAAATGTGTCTGCAGAGGTAGAGGGGGGATTTCTGTGACATTTCTGTAAACGGGAAATATGCAGCATACAAATGTCCACAAGTCAGTGGAAATACAGAAAAATTCAAAACCCTTGAACTCCTACGTAGTTTTAAAGACTGAATCTTCTGTCAGCTACTCCCACATTTACACTGCCTAATTGCACTGATCGAGTCACCCAGTTGCAAACACTTAGCACTGGTCTTCTGTTGTACTTGGGAAAGCAACCACACACTCTTGTGATACAGTGTGATGCACAGCTGGACTCCCTGTGCTACACGCCAGGCTGGGAGGAGCTCATGCTTTGAGCACACTCTTGTGGCCATGTGCAACCACATCAAAATCAGAGCTGAGAAGGACACAGGATGGCATGTAGGCATCTTGGACTGTCTTTTTTCATAAAGAAGGCCTTAAGCCAGAAGTTTCAAAAGCAGTGAATCAAGCACCAGAGGTGACCTACTGCAGAAACATCATTCTTTGACCCTGGTATTTGGAAAGAGCTTTTATCAAAAGAAATGCTACACTGAAAACACAGTGCAAAACAGAGCCAACCAGAGAAGCTAGTGGTTACTTTAGTATTCAAGAACCTCCACCTTCCCTCTTTCTCTCTCCTCTCCAGAGGGAGTAAAGAACACAAATGCCTCCTCCTTCTATGACACCGGAAGCGCTGCATATCTTAGGAAGAAGACAAAATACAACCCTATTCATCTACCATTATTTAAATAATGTCTCTGCTGGAATGTAAGTTGAGACTCCATCTCCATTCCATGGCCAACTTCATGTGATCTTCACAGGTGTTTTCTTGTTTGCACAGAGGAGGGTGACGTAGGGAACCCCGATGAACGCCCATCTTTCACTGGGCCAGAACTTTATGACAGGCCCTTGCTCAGGGATCTCAGAGGCAGCATCGAAGTAAGCAAAGCAGACACAGCCCAGGTATGCCGCAAGGCAAATCAAAATATGCCTGAGGATAGACACCCACACCCCCCGCAAAAAAAGAAAAAAATCAGTAACAGGATTTCAGTAAACCAATGAAATTATGTATCACCATACTTTAAAATCAGTCTGTCCTTCATCTTGTTCCCAAGTCCCCCGTAAGGTTGCTGTCTGCCCTTTGCATGCAGGGAAAGATAAGGAAAATCACAAAATCATAGCTTATCCTTGGTTTAAACTGGCTGCAGCTTTTTGGCCTCTCTGCACCTGACAGATTTGTAGAAATGCTGAGATACGGCACCTTGAATAAGAGAGCACAATTTGCTGGGTGGTAAAAGAAAAAAGGCATCAAAGCCCTTCACTGCTCCCCCACTTCACCCTCACTTGTTAACAGTGGAAGTTCACACTTTCACAATTCACTGCTTCAGTTAAGCAGTGCTGTGGGATTCTTAGTAACCAGTAGGGCAAGGAATTCAGTTATAATTAACGAATTTAGTGTCTGAACAATCTCATCAGGCCAAAGAGACTTCTAAATCTGCCACCTTGGATAGCGTGAGACTTGCTCTGGGTTTATAATCTTACCAGTAATTCTATCTAGCACTAATCAGAAATGGCCACCAGGCAGCACAGAAGGGTAACGTGATGAGGACATACCACATTTGAATCGAACTGTGGAGTTCACACACAACACTTACCATACACAGTGCAAATAGGGGAAGTTAAATGAGGACCAGATCTCACAAAATGCTTTGTCACTGATCCAGCAGAAAAGTGCTAGCATCCACCAAAGACCTGAAAAGAGACCCAGTTTGTACACACGCAGGTTTTCACACCTGAGGAGAAAAAACCAAAGAAGTTTTTACAAAACAAAACAAAATTTGCTTTGTAATGGTAGCTTGATGCTTTTTGGTTGTATGTATTTTAGGGTAGGATTCATAGTGCTGGGCATACATCTTTAAAATGGCTCCACCATAAATGTCCTTAACAGAGGAACTCAGAGTAAATATGGCTGTGATGCAAGGCAGTGGTGAGGTGACAAAACAAATCTTTTAATCAGTAGCTGTGTTTTGGGTATTGTTGTAAATGCCAATGTGCAAATGGTGGACAAACATCAAAGCATTCCTGTATCTAGGGAGCAGTATCTAGGACAAGCTGTGATTAATTACACAGGCTGTCTGGTAACAACCAGCCATGCAGCACGTGCTCAGATTCATTCATATTTGTCACTATATAAAGACTGGTAAAAAAGGAACTGGATGAGGCTTGCTTTAATTGGTTAGTTGATTCCCACCCCCTATAATTTAGTATTGTACAATGTAACAGTTCCAGAGCCCTTGTAAGGTAGGAGCCTCTACCCCAAGGGCCCATAGAAGCATGCTTTGGTAGATGGCAAAGGCATCCACATCTCAGAGAGAATGTCAGGTTGACTAAACTGCAGTTCTCTCCATCTGCAAGAAACCTGAATTGTTGCTAGAGAGGTACACCAGAGAGATAGCACTAAGCATTTGCTGTTGTGATGTGCAGTGTGGTCTGCAGTTGACCGTAACTGAATACAACAGCAGACGTCAGGATACTTACATAGCATTACTTGTGTAGCAGATCTACTCAAAAGCTCACAATTTTCTTTCCCTATATGACACTTTGTTCTTTTCCACATCTTGGAACTATCGTAACAACCGTGCAGCTTTGCTCAAAAGAGTAAAATCAGGAAAAAAGAGGCATCAATACAATCTTCAGGTCCCCAAATGCTATTATAGTCAATAATGTGCTGTCTACCTACACCTGCTGTTTTGGGATTAGGCCTCTCCATGCCACTAGATGCAGCTCTGCTGTTAATGATATCTCTGAAGCAAAATTAGATTGGGACACGACCAGCCCTATGAGCCAAAGGAAGGCATGACTCAGCGCCCCTGCCTTCTGCAAAAACAAAGCTATGATTTGGAATTCTGCCCCCTGCCTTTTTTTTTGTTCTTGTTGTTAAATTCTTGGTTTTCTCTCGGATCCCTCAGACCACGAACTGTTCAGTGCTCTTGGACAATTCTTGTTTTAATGAACTGCTCTTCTTAGGTCACTGATAGGACCTGCCAAAGCACTCTAAAACCTGTTAATCAGATGACAGAATAATTTGTTTAAAGTGACTTGTTTGAGCTACATCTCAAGACTAAACCAATAAGCCAAATCTCTAGCCAGTATAACAAGGAATACTCAGCCTTCATCAGGGAACAGGCCCCTGTTTTCTCCTTCTACATCCTAGAAGGGAAACAAGTCAATGCCAAGCACTTCACAATCCCTTCCTCTGCCCCAAGGTCTTCAAGAGGGGCTCCTTTAATCCACCCTCATCTTCCGCGTCTTACACCTCTGCCAAAAAGTTACTGAGAATATCACAATTCTTGGGCACATTCACTGCATCTGGAAGTTGAGCAGTATCTGGCAAACAGGTCCTTTAAAGGGACACATCACTTTGTGACACTCAGAAGCAATTAAAATGTGTACCCCTGCAGGAGGAAGCTAGAATAGGCAAACACATCTTTACTGTGTGCACTGCAGTAGTATTTATGGTCCCTGAACTTCTTAATGCATGACTGACTTTGACAACTCACTAACACAGTGCAACACAGACCAAAAAGCTCTTCAGTCATTCTGTCTTCCACAAAAAATACTTGTCAGCCTGAAACCTGTCGTTCTCATTTGATACATTTACAGACTTCTAATGTTTTCAGCGTTAACTGCTAATTGTCTCCATGGCCACACACAGCCTACAAGCCACAGGATACCTTGCATTCACTGTCATGGAAGCAGTAATGCCAGCTCTGTCCCCAAGCTAAAATTTGTCACTACACGCTCCCGCACATGTGAGATGATCTCAAACTACTCAGCTGGAGAAGGACAGGGGCAGAGAATGACTCCTGTCTCTCTGTAGTGGAAAAGCAGAACTGCCACTCGTACTGAAGGTTTCCTAAGGGAGCCAAGCTAAGCATTCAGAAAAATAATATATATATATTGACAGTGCTCTGTCCAGGAACACTTTTCTGAATGTATTGCAGGAGCAGCAGTATTGCTGGCTCTGGTATATTGCAAGCTAAAGAATTAGTACAGTTTTCCCTGTAGGGTATTTTTTTCACTATTGAAATACTATTTCAGTTGACATTTTAACAGGCATTTGGGATTAAGCAACTCCTAAGGCTGAGCAGAAGGCACCTTTATAGCTACTGGATTAATGACAGAAAAGCTACCAACTGCCTAATCCTGTTGACAGAAGATTTTCCCCAGTGTCCTTTGCACAAGTTGGTTTTAGGATCTGGCATTTCTTTTTTAAGTCATCTATAAATAATGTCAATGACCATGCCTGTCAATATGTGACTAGTTTGGATACCAAGAGGAGAAGACAATTAATCTGCATGATTCAATGTTCAAGGCTGCAAAGAAAAACCTGAAATCTTACCTGAAGAAACATTCCCAATGCAAGATCAGCCATAGAAATGGCACAGATTGTAATGACAAGTTTGCTCAGTACTGCCATCAGGTACTGAAATTTGGTTTTATAAACTTAAGACTAGATGCTGCAGGGTGTACTGCAAAATACTATTCTAAAGCAGAAAGAATCAAGCACAATGAGGTGAGCACAGCCTGCTGATCTGTGCAATGCTCCTGGGTTTTCTATTATGACCCATCATAGAGTCTTCCAATTCCTGGAGTGACTGTGCTTTGGATGGGCTGAAGACATGCTTGCTAAGGGGACTGAAAAGCTTCCTACCTGCCACTGTTTTTACCACAATAAGGAGATGTAATGCAAATACCACCTGGACACTGGCAAGACACATGGACCCAACCCGTTTCTTTTATTTCTCAGTAGACATGGGCATTGATCAAACTACTACTAAAAAAAACCTGTTGGCTGAGGGTCTAAAAGAGCTGTTCATGCTGCTATGCACAGAATCACAGAATCATAGAATCATTGAGGTTGGAAAAGACCATTAAGATCATCAAGTCCAACCGTAAACCTAGCACTGCCAAGTCCACCACTAAACTATGTCCTTAAGTGCCACATCTAGACATCTTTTAAATACCTCCAGGGATGACGAATCAACCACTTCCCTAGACAGCCTGTTCCAATGCCTTACCACTCTTTCGGTGAAGAAATTTTTCCTAATATCCAATCTAAACCTCCCCTGGTGCAACTTGAGGTCATTTCCTCTTGTCCTGTCATTTGTTATTTGAGAGAAGAGACCAACATCCCCCTCGTTACCTCCTTTGATGTAGTTGTGGAGACCAATAACATCTCCCTTCAGCCTCTTTTTCTCCAGGCTAAACAAGCCCAGTTCCCTCAGCTGCTCCTCATAGGACTTGTGCTCTGGACCCTTCACCAGCTTCACTGCTCTTCTTTGGACATGCTCCAACACGTCTATGTCTGTCTTGTAGTGAGGGGCCCAAAACTGAAGACAGTACTTAAGGTTCAGCTTCAGCAGTGCCAAGTACAGGGCGACAATCACTTCCCTACTCCTGCTGGCCACACTGTTTCTGATACGAGCCAGGATGCTGTTGGACTTCTCGGCCACTTATGTACACTGCTGGCTCATGTTCAGCTGGCTGTCAACTAACACCCCCAGGT
>VXBL01003208.1:0-12933 GCA_013400195.1 Aramus guarauna
ATGAACTGGAGTCAAAGGCAAGCGTTACATTCCTACAATGGTGGAAGCAACCACCGGATGGCTGGAAACATACCCTGTGCCCCATGCCACTGCCCAGAACACTCTCCTGGGTCTTGAAAAGCAAGTCCTGTGGTGACATGGCACCCCAGAGAGAATTGAGTCAGACAATGGGACTCATTTTCGGAACAACCTCATAGACCCCTGGGCCAAAGAGCATGGTATTGAGCGGGTGTATCGCATACCCTATCATGCACCAGCCTCTGGGAAAATTGAAAGGTACAATGGATTGCTAAAAACTACCCTGAGAGTAGGTGGGTAGGTGAGAGTGGGTGGTGGGACCCTCAAACGATGGGACACACGTTTGGCAAAGGCCACCTGGTTAGTTAACACTAGGGGATCTGCCAATTGAGCTGGCCCTGCCCAATCAAAATTTCCATGCCCAGTAGAAGGGGATAAAGTTCCTGTAGTGCACATGAAAAATATATTGGGAAATACAGTNCCCATAGAGTAAGGGAATGTTATCTGTGAAATAATGTGGGCATGACGTAGATGGTATGGAATAAGGGGTGGATAATGTCCTGGCTCTGGCTAGGACAGAGTTAATTTCACAAGGAGCCAGGCCAGGTGAGCCAGGCTGGCCGGGGGCTATTCCATACCCTGTGATGCCATGCTCACCATAAAAGGGGGCTAGATGGGGAGGGGCAGGTTCGTGTTTGCGTGGCTCCGGGGTGGGCTGAGGGTCCGGCGGGTCATTTGGATTGATAAATTGGTTTGTTATCACCCATTGTGTAGATTGTTTCCCTCTCCCTTGCTGTCCCAGTAAACTGTCCTTACCTCAACCCACGAGGCTTTTGCCTTTGTCCATTCTCCTCCCCACCCCGCGGGGGGAGGGGTGAGTGAGCAGCCACGTGGTGCTCAGCTGGGCCTAAACCACATAACAGACTAATGAAGAATGGAACATTCGGCAAAAGAAAAAAATCCATATCAGTATTACCCCAGATAATATCACTTCGTAAGGAGCTATTATATCTCAGTATGGCCACAATATGCTGTGAAATCCGTACCTAATATATGTGTAATATAAGAAATACAAGTGTGAGATTCATCTTACCTAAATTTAATCATCCAAAACTTAAACACCAAGCTTAGTAATTTGGTCTCCCTCTAGAGAATAGAGGGAGTGTAGCACCACTGCTGAAAACCATGTGACCAAAGGTACATTCTACAAAGTGTGCATTTAGATGTTCAAAAGTACCTGTAGACACCTGTAATTAGGAGAGATAAAAATCTTTTCTTTCAGGTAATCATGTATCCTTCTAAACAGGACAGAGGAAGCTGGCAGTCTAAAGGACTCATATCACTTACTTGACAAAAGAAAGAGCCTGGGGTGACTATGTTAGAATCGCTGACATACCTGACACAATATGGCCTAGAGATTCTTTCTTCAATGATTCCAGAATGATAGAATGGTTTGGGTTGGAAGGGACCTTTAAAGGTCATCTAGGTCAACTCCCCTGAAGTGAGCAGGGACATCTTCAACTAGATCAGGCTGCTCAGAGCCCAGCTCAACCTGACCTTGAATGCTTCCAGGGATAGGGCATCTACAACCTCTCTGGGCAACCTGTTCCAGTGTTTCACCACCCTTCTGTAGAATTTCTTACTTATATCTAGTCTGAATCTACTGTCTTTTAGTTTAAAACTATTACCCCTTGTCCTATTGTACAAGACCTACTAAAAAAGTGTCTTCATTTTTCTTATAAGCCTCCTTTAAATATTTTGAATAACTTCCCTGTCCTCCATGTGTCTTAGCATAGGAGGACCTATTTCATGATCTTCACAGGCACAGAGGTGAAGCTGAGAGGTCAGCAGTTCCCTGGGTCCTCTTTTCTACCCTTTTGAAAAATGGATGCAATGTCTCCTTTTTTTCCAGTCACCAGGAACTTCACCTGACTGCCATGACTTTTGAAATATCATGAAGAGTGGCTTGGCAACTACATCAGCAAATTCCCTCAGTACTTTGTGATGAATCTCGTCAGGTCCCATAGATTTATGTATGTTCAGGTTCCTCAGGTGGTCTCAAACCTGATCTTCTCTTACAGTGGGAAGGACTTTGCTTCCCCACTCCATCTTGTGATCCATCCACTTGAGAGGTGTGGGAAGAGAGATTTCCAATGAATATTGAGGAAAAAAAGTTGTTGAGTACCTCAGCCTTCTCCTCATCTGGTGTTACCAGTTTGCTGGTCATGTTCATCAGTGGGACTATACATTCTTTAACCTTCCTTTTCTGGCTGACACACCAATAGAAGCCTTTGTTGTTAATCTTTGTGTCCCTTGCCAAGTTCAGCTCCAGCTGTGCCTTGGTCTTCCTGATCCCATCCCTACACAACTAGACAACATCCCTATACTCTTCCCAGGTTACCTGTCCCTGCTTCTGCTGCCTGTGCATTTTCTTCTTGCCCTTTAGTTGCACCAGCAGGTTTTGACTCATCCATGCTGGTCTCTTGCCTTCCTTTCCTGATTTCTTATGCCTTGGGATCAAGAGCTCTTGCGCTCTATAGAAAGTGTCCTTAAAGATCTGCCAGCTCTGTTCTGCTCCCTTGTCCTTGAGGGCAGTTTCCCAGGGGGTCCTATTGACTAACTCCTTGAACAGCTGGAAGTTTGCTTTCCCAAAATTTAGGGTCCTGACTTTATTCCTCACCTGACCCATATCCCTCAGGACTGCAAACTCCACCAGTGCATGATCACTGCAGCCCAGGCTGCCTCCAATCTTAACATCACTGATTAGCTCACTTGTGTTGGTGACCAACAAGTCCAGTAATGCATACCCTCTGGTATGACTGTCTATTGTCTGGTTTAAGAAGTTATCCATAATGCACTCCAGGAGTCTCATGGATTGCCTACAGCTTGCCATGCTACAGAAGGTTTAGAAGTTCTTCAGTTTGGACAAAGTCATTTGGGAAATATAGTTTTGCTTGCAATGTAAACTTTCAGACAGATCTTCTGTGGAACTTGCAAATCACTTTGCCTTTTGTATTTTCTCATAATGCTGGCTTTCTGATGCTTGAAAAAGCCATCTTCATCAGCTATGTATCTGAAAAAGATGAAGTACCTTTTTACAAAACAACACTCGTTTTCCTCACTTTAAAATTCCTTTTCACTCCTACCAGATGTTCTTTCCAGGTTTCATGGAAACAAATGGAGTCATCTAAGTTATGAAGTTATCTTCACATCTCAAAATTTGTAATAGATCATTTACTACCTACTGAAACATCCCCAGGGCACTCATGACTCACAAAGGCATTCCTTGGGTCTGAAACCCCTGTGGGTGTCACAAAACGAGTTCTTCATCTGCAAGTGTTAGTTTAATCTGGTGACATCCAAATGCCAAAAACAAACTACTGAAATATTTTTCTCCTGACACTTTAATGAGTTGATCAGCTAAGTGTGGAAATGGGTAGCTGCCTTCAATTGACTGAAGTTTTCTGTAGTCAGCATAATCATTTACTTACCATTAGATTTATTATTTTTTTTAATTGCAATGAGGATGTTCAAATGTTGTGTAGATTGCTTAGCTGGGCCAGCTTTCAAATTGTGATTAACTACCTTCTTACAGTTATCTTGTATATCAGAGAAGCTGCTTCATGGAAACACCCTAGGAGCACAGTTCAGCCTTCCATTCAAGAACATTTTTTTCAGTCTTATGTTTGGAGAACACAATAGTTATCAAGGGATAAATCAACTGCCCTAATCTCCGCTTTTTGATACCCATAGGTTCTTTTCCCTAATACTGCCTTCAGATGCCTCACGTATGAGGATCTTAAAGGCACCAATAATGTTGGACACTATGCTATGATCTTATTTCTAATTACTTATATACTCTGTGTAGTCATTATGGTTGCTTCCACCCAGAAATCCAGTTTTAGTCTTGGTTGAAACAGAAGTCCCAAATGGGTCTTTCTGGCTTCAAACAATTAGGCAAGTTCTTTGTGACTGTGCCTTTCCTATACATTATGCATAGCCGAAAGAAGAGTGATACATCCTGTTCACATAGCAGCCATAGGAAATATTATCACTGTGAGAATCTAAATTTCTCATACCTATTCACTAGAAGTATTGTTCAAGATTAAGTCTATTTCTTTATCATAGTATGTTTTTTTTAAAATACTTTTCAATGAAGTTCACTCTCAACATATTAAAAATATAATTTATCATAAGAAATAGACATTACTATGCAAAATGCCCTGATTCTGCAAGAGATCGATTTTTTATGTTGTCTATATTACCTGGCTGATGAATAGCCTATATAATTTCTCCAGTACACACTTTCTTCGTTTCAGCACTGCTTATTTCCGTAGATCAAAGTTGGTTCATATCATGAGTTTAGCATCGCTGGGCTTTTCAAGTGTCCCTGTCCCCAAGCATGCAGATGAATACCGGGCAGTTCTGTTAGCTGTCGATTGTATTAGTAACTTCTAATTTCTTTCTGGCTTCTGGTTTCCTTATGATTGGGTAATTGGCTCTTCCGCGGCCTTTGCCTCCACTTCGTTCGCAAATGCCATCCAACTTAGTAACCATTTGGAAAAATGTCCCTTTCATCAGACTTTGCCTGTCTAAATAAGCTAGTTTAGGGACTGAAAATAGTCTAGCCACAGCAGTGTGGGACTCCACATGCTAATTTCTTTTTATTTCCTTCTCACTGAGAAGCTTGTTTACAGCTAGTCCGTGTATATCTGTATCGTGTCTCAGCATAGACATACTATTTCCCTATTCCTTTAAAAATCTATTAGAGTCGAAGGCAAGGAGACTGAGGGCTATGGAATTAGTGCTACCATGAAGTAGAGAATGAGAGTAAAAATATAACTTTGAGGATAATTTTGTTTACCCTATTCTGGTAAATTTCTTAGACCCGTTAAGTTTCTTGTTGGAAAAAAACAATGCCTAGCATCCCTCTGCCACTTTTAAATCATGTGTGGCTTACCTGGAGGGGACAGAATGAAATGCAAGTGCTTCCTTTATTTACTTTGTCTTAGGGAAATACAGAGACCTGATTAAAGAGGAGTAGGAGAACAAAAGTCTCTCTGGGCTCTGTTCTGCAACACAGCATCTCAGTGGTGGCTGTAATCACAATCTCTTTGGGTCCCTTACACTATTAGTTATAAATCTTCTTTAGACCCAGGAATCTGGTTTAAAATCCTAGGAGCTTAGAAATGCTACCTTAATGCTGTTGCCTCAACAGTGCTGAGAAGAAAATGATCTTACTTACCCTGTTTATTGCAAGTCATATTCTGAAGCTTTCATTTATCTCTGGCAATCATCTAATTGAGCCAATTTCTATGAATGTTCATTATTTAGCCCTACATTCAAAGCTGGTGAGAGACAGTGTTTAAAATATATCAGATGCTAAACAGCTGTAAAATACTCCATTGAAAGAATATCTTAGTCCAAGCTAGAAGTTTTGAGGTTCAGTCTAGTAATTGCAATTCAGACTGATATTGGAAAATATATTATTTCATTTAATCTGCTAAGGAATCTAATACATTTCTAATATTCTAAATTTAAAATTTCAATAGAAGAACATATATAACTTATTTTACTGCTATCTTTTTAACTTGGAAAGCACCAGAGTAAAAATGGTTGTAAAGCTACTAAGACATATAAGATTTATTTCTCATTTTGTCCTTCCAAAATGTGGGATCTAGTTTGTCTACATGAAGGATGACAGGAAACATTCTGTTTCCTCAAATCTCTCCAGACTTCAAGGGGGGAAAGTGGTAGGAAACCCCAAACAGTCAATACTAAAGGACAAAAAGATACTAACATGATAATCTCTGCTGTTAACTACCACTTTCATACAGATTATATTTTTAGGATAAGAAAATAGTTACATTGGTCTTCTGATACTGATCAGGAAACAAGATCTAGTCTGATGTTCATAAGTATAGATAACTAGAAAGTTTCTTTTTTCTTTGTATCCCTTGATAATTTTTTTTTTACTTCTTTGCACATAATGAGAATTCATATGTTTCAGAAGAGTTTAGTTTTAGTTTAAGGAACAGAGGCAAAGGAACTGGCTCATCAGTGACTGTAACCACTGGTATCTGCACTAATGAAGTTAGAATGCAAAATATCACTGAACTAGAGTTGTTGTTCACTCATGTTAGTCATCAGATTTGTAATAACAATAATAGTAAAATCTGATTGAGGGTAGTTCAAGGTCAGCATCAGAATGTGAATCCTGTGCTCATGTGACCTCCTATATAAGTGTTATAAACTAGTAGCTGTATACACAACATATTACCATGAAGATCCACATAACCATGAAGTGGAATGATTGTTTTTTTGATTCTCAGGCTTCCATGGCAAACAAAGAGAACTTACTGCAATGCTAAGGTGTGAACTAATATTTGTGATTCAGCACCAGCCCTGTTCATGAGTACAATACTTAAATCCCACTGAAATGGTTTTCTTTTTGCCAGATAGAATCTATCGACAACAAATGGCTGAAACTAAATTTTCCAGTATCTTGCTCTTTTATGCAGTATTTTCCATGTTTATAGACATGCATGAGAATAATTTAGCCATTCAGATTGGCAGCAGTTTACATGCTATTTGCAAGGAAGTAGATGATTGTAACAAGGTGCAAAGCATCAGAGGATCCTGCCCAGATGTATTATTTCTATCTCTTTCTCACTATGTGCACTCTTACATGTCTGGCATTTAAGTGGTTAGAAAAGTTTTCAATAAGGCATTTGAAAATCCCAAGATGTATTCTGTGAAATTTTCATGAGTTAGAGCTCTGTGGGTAGTTTGTTGCCTAGCAAGAAACTTATATAACTGCAATCTATGTCACCAATAAGCTGTTGCTATAATTACTTCCAAAATATTAATTAATTTTTATCTTCATCCCACTTCTATTTTGCTATAACACTATTTTGCTATAACACTATTGGCTCAGTAATATACCATGAAAGTAGAACCATTACTTATTTTCAAGAAAGACTTATGAAATATATATGTAGTACAGAAACCGGGGCGGGGGGGGGGGGGTTAGGGGAAAAATTCATAGTCAAATGAAATTCCTCCTCATTCATCATTTACTACTACTAAGCAGCTAGTTAAGTGTAAACAATAGAAGGAAAAGATGAAATCCATTCTGAAAGTGTGAGATACTCTTGCTGCATTTGAACAGAAGAAGACATAGACAAACACTGTCTGAAAGACAGAGAATACTGAGACAGTGAGATTTACATGAATATTTAGAAATTTCCATAGGAATAAAACTTAAATAAATTTTATGTTTTACATTTTTGTCTCAATTTCAATATTAGTGATGGGTGGAAATGATTTCCTTTGTTTATGCCTGATAATTTTTCTAATGGTGAAAATCCATTTCTGAGTACTTCTATGATAGAAATAAAAACACCTGAAAGGGGAACGAAGTGGCCAAAGAAATATGTTAACTTTGAATTTCCACCTGAATTAAAATGGAACTCAGCAGTCATAGGCATTCTTATTCAGAGAATGAGAATGTCATATCAATGAAGACTGAGAGATATGTGGGAAAAATGAAATTAAAAGGATATAAATGTATTTAATTTTAGCTTTGTTACATAGCACATGAAATCCAATGGCCTGGTGTCTCTAAAAAAATCAGGATATAAACCACTAACCAGGACTGTTTATTCTAGGTACATTTCTGAAGAACAAAATGCAAATCCAGAGGCAGTACTAATGTCATCTGAGGATAAAAAAAGAATAACGTCTATAAGTGGGGCATTCAATACTGATTATTTTTTGTGTGAAGAAATATCATTTACAGAAATAAAAGGTATCTGCTCTCCAACTGGACAAGGTCATACTTTATCATGATAGATCTATGAACAATTAATTTAGGCTCAAGAAGCTGTTCTTTTTCAGAACTGCAGAAGTCAGACTCAAGTTTTGCCAAAAACTTGATAGGTCAGTATGTACACAACTGAGGAAAGGCAAATTTATAAAAGACAAAAAAACCTTGATAATTTTACAACCTCACAAAAGTGTGACCTAAGTTCCATAAAGACAGACTTGTCTAAGTGTTAAATGCTTTCAAATACATTTCAACTTTTATCTGCTGCATGAATGTTCTATCTTTTGTATCATATAACAAGTGAGTAATTGCTCATTAATAACAGGCTAGAAGAACAAAATGTAACTGAGAAGTCCTCTTGTTATGCAGTGTCTAAAATGATATTTACCGTTGAAATAGTTCTGTTGGCAGCTAACAAGAGACATTATCTCTAAGTGTCTGAAAGCTCTAATTATGAGAGGACACCAGGTGAGTGCTGTATAAGCAGAAAAAAAAGATGGTCCCTGACAATAAAGCTTCAAATACAAATTTAAGGTGTGAAGCAGAAACAAGAAATAGAAGATAGGGAGTCTTAAGGGGAAAGAAAGAAAAAAAAAAGAAAGAAAAAAAGAAAGAAAGAGATAATAAGTGTTCTTGTGAAGGAATCTTGAAGAAAGAGGTCTTGATACAGTAGGAAAATGTCTTGTTTACAGTTAGCCACAAGAGTATACGCTTTCTATCAAAAGATGTGAACCAACACAGCATGTAGTCCGTAGTAAGGAAAGCTTTGTACAAGTAGACCTAAACCTCCCTTGAATATACTAGTTATAGGCATAAGTAAAAGATATGATTCAGAAGACTGGTATATAAGCAGTTACAACACAGGCTAAAGGAGTTATATTTATCATCAACTAAGCTTTAGCTATTTTAGGTTAGCATGAGATAAAGCTAGTAGAAAACTTCTTGATATGAATGAAATATCATAGTAACACCATTGAAATTTACTGATGTTAAGTTTTAATGGTAACAACATAAACCAAGTGAATCACCAACTGAAAATAAGACTAAAATCAAGAGAGGTGCAAGGCTAAATAAATTAAAATTATTCTGATATTAATGAACATGAAGCCAAGAGACTGTTCAAATACCAAAGCATAAAGTAGGACTCTCAGTCTAACAAGAATCTAAACTCTCATTATTTTCATTGTGAGATTCTCATAATCTTTGTTGTGAAAAGAAACCCAAGAAAAGCATCTGTAAATTATCCATCCTGTCTTTTTTCTTATGTCTTCCACAAACGTACCAGTAAGTAATGCCCATGATGGTCATTTGCATTTTTTTTTCTTTTTGTCCTTTTTCAGCCCATAAATATTTTATTTCAGTTTGGAGCAAACAACAATATTGATATGTACTAAAAAGGATATTCTTGGACTGCCATGACTCAGATTCCTCAATCTAATTTCAGAATTTAATATATGTTTGAGCTACTTTCCCACACTGGAACCTAAATTGGAAGCTAAACTAAAGCATATAAATTTCAAGAAATTGTTCACTTAATAATATAGATTCAAACTAGAAAATGGACAATTAACTTGAAGGACAATATAGTATTTGAGGAGTTATGGAGAATTCATCTCTGAAACAACATTCAGCATAAAATTAAGCACAATGGTGAAAACTTTGCTAGGAACCAATGAAGGCTATAATTTTCAACAGACTGAAGTTTGTAACTGATGTAATTTTTGAGCCACATATGGTTTATTTATCTGATTTTGGGACAGAAATTGTGTTCAGTTCTGATCTGGAATCCTGTTACACCAGCATTGTTGAATGCTAGGTACTGCAGTTTTCAATGAGATGCTAATTGGGTTCTTTTTTTGGCTCATATGAGTCTTAACCATATGTGAACAAAATAGGGAAAGTGGGTAGGCTTTACATATGGAAAAGACTGACATTTCATAAACTTCCCATATATTTATACAATGAATTTGACCAGATTAAAATTCAACATGGAAGCAATCATGGGTTTTGCACTTAACAACATAAAATCTGTTTCTGCTTAGATATTTCCAGTTAAAAATATAATCCTTAAGACTCACACATCTATGACATATAAAAATAATTGCAACTAAGGTGAGATTCAGGCAGGTAAATTCTCACAAGAAGGATAGTCTATCTAAACTTAAAACACAGAAATAAGCACATCTGTTCTCCATCACTGATATCTGTAACTGCAATGATCTTAATTTATAAGGAATTTTTTAACAGAGATAATTTCTTGTTGAATTCCAGTCATATGTCCTAGACATTTGCTATCAGCACAAGGGAAAGAGGGAGAGGAAGAAAGTGGGTATAATTAGTATCATCTAGACTTTGTGTAGTAGTCTCAGTTGAGGTTTATCTCTGCCCTAACTAGCTTAGAAGCTTGACTTAGTGGTAGAACTATGTTCAGTTTTCCTTTACATATTCCTCATTACATGATGCACAAAAATAAAATTACAGAATAATGTACATAATAGTGGAACACACTAAATGTTTTTTCCCGACCCAGTTTTATACATTACGATTGTAGAGGTTAATTAGCAATAGTGATTTCAAAGTTGGATAACCATATTTCATATTGTAATAACTGTAGAAAGGTTAAATTCTATATAGATGAAGACTTTTTGTAGAAGTTCACATTTTTACTTTGGACATAAATTTCTCTCCTATTTCCCAGGTGGGATTCACTTCACCTAACAGTTACTATCTATTGTATAGACATCCACACTGGAGTTAGTTATTGAGGCCATTTTTGTGATCACCATAGAGAAATTCTGCAGGGTAGCTGAGAACCTGAGTATATTGCTGACGGGGTGGGGGGGCTGGGGGGTGGGGACGGGCAGGGAGCAAAGCAGTTGTACTGAAAACTAGATTTTTTCCCTGACAGAAAAGAAAGTGAAATTTTATTTGCTTCATCTATTTATTATTAAGGAAATTATTTAGATGTTCACATTATATTTTAAACATTGCAATAAATATCAGGTTTGCATCCTAAAATTGCAATGTTTCCTTGGTGCTAGGGACTCTAAGAATTTTGATGTTTGGGTGAGAATCATGGATCTGGTTCCATGAAGACATATATTCAAATTTGTGTATGTCAGCTGTTAACAGCCTTATTTGCTTAACACTATTTGTAATACCTGATAATAAACAGCACAATAGTAAATATTTCCAATACAAGAGAAAAAGGAGGAGAGAAAATAAAATTTTCATAAAATGTTTTAAGTCAGATGAAATAACACTGTTGCAGGACTGAATGCATTTCCATCATGATATTTATTTATTTATTTGAAGGTTAATGCATAAATACCTAAAGCTAAAAGCTTTAAGCAGCTTGAATGTGCTAAAAAAAAAAAAAAAAAAGGCAAACAAACAAAAAAACCCAAAACAACCAAACCAAAATAAAAAATAAACAGTATATCTTACAATAAGTTTAATATATGAGATGAAACTATGAAACTATTGTGAAATTTAGGAATCAAATTTTCCTTGCTTGGGGCAATGCAGATCTTTTTTCCATGGGCTCATATAGGCATTAGCTGGAATCTACTTAGAGTGAGGAGTATAGTCATCTCTAAAGTTATTTTATGAAATTCTGTGAGTTTTCTACTTTAAAGGTTACTGATGAAGTAACCATTATGCTGAAACATGATGCTCATCTGTATTTTGACTTTTAAAATTTTATTACATAGATCCAGAATGATCTGTTTACTGTACATTTATATAAAACTTAGTCATATTCTGAAAAAAAACAAAGGCTGAGAAACTGTGCAACTGCTCACTGTAATTTTTTTTAATTGATTTTTTTTCCCTCTCTTTTAAGGTAAGAAGTTAATATTGCAGAAATAGGACTGATTTAGCACCTATATTTTTTACTCATTCTACTGAAAACAGTAGTCTACAAAATAGTTACTCTAAATTTGGCCTCCAGAAGTGCAAATACCTCTGAAAAAAAAAAAATATAAAATCTGGGTATGCCACTCAGTATTTCTGATTCCAAACTGTATTTCTTCTAATTGACCAACATTTCCTCTGGGCTACTTTTCCTTTCTCTGCTTTCTCTTGCTGTGATGAATGTGTTCAGCTAACCTGTTACCTATTTACTCATGCCACTACCTCTTTGTAAGACTGCCCTGATGCTGTTTCAGTGACTGGCTGTGAGCAGGCTTGAAAATAATTAATTGCAAACATCAGAGCAGATGAACCAAGATATCTAATTAAGTCTCTGAAATATCAAAGAATAAGTGTCTGGCTGTCCTAGGAGGTTGATTCAGAGGTTAATAATCAACTAATCAGTGCCAGGGATGGTTCTTCAAAACTAAAGCCAACTGACAAGTCTGGTTGGACATGCCAAACTTTTGAAATGTTTTTGCTTCCAAAACAAGTGATGGGTGGAATAGCCACAACCCTTCTCATGAGAACCAGCCAAGCATCCTGTGAATAATTTGGGAGAAGAAGAACTGGCCTAAGCCAAACAAGTCCAGGCACAGATCTAATACATAAATGGTACAGATGATCAACTGTCTCTACATCCCAAGTGTTTGTGACTTTATTAATCATAGAATCATAGAATGGTTTGGGTTGGAAGGGACCTCCAAGATCATCTAGTTCCAACCCCCCTCCAGTAGACCAGGTTGCTCAAAGCCCCACCCAACCTGGCCTTAAACACTTCCAGGGACGGGGCATCCACAGCCTCTCTGGGCAACCTGTTCCAGTGTCTCACCACTCTAACAGTAAAGAACTTCTTTCTAACATCTATCTAAATTGACCCTCCTCCAGCTTAAACCCATTACCCCTTGTCCTAACACTACACTCTCTGATGAACAGTCATTCACCGTCTTTCCTGTAGGCTCCCTTCAGGTACTGGTAAGCCGCAATTGAATCTCCCTGGATCCTTCTTTTCTCCAGGCTGAACAGCCCCAACTCTCTCAGCCTGTCCTCACAGGAGAGGTGCTCCAGCCCTCGGATCATCTTCATGGCCCTCCTCTGGACTATCTCCAACAGCTCCATGTCCCTCTGGTACTAGGTCCCCCAGAGCTGGATGCAGTACTCCAGGTGGGGTCTCA
>VXBL01003208.1:14709-43251 GCA_013400195.1 Aramus guarauna
TAGATAGTTGATTTGATTTAAAATTTTAATTAAAAAAAAAAAAAAAAAAAAAGAGAAATATCTTTACATTTGATATTGGCTGCATAAGTAGGTCTGGTGATTCAGTGCTTCCAAACATTGAACAAAGGACCTGTTTATGGTTAGCTGATAGGCAACATATGATGAGACGTTGTGTTTTTACAGGATGCAAAACTCTTATACTGAAGCAAAGCACCATGAACAGTGGGACTGTAAAGTAATCCTTTTGTCCACCCTGCTGCAGTAGGGCACAGTGTAAGCTAGAATTAAAGATTTATGAGGTCAGAGAGATAAAAAATAATCACAAGAAAAGCAAATTCGGTAGTGAGAAAAGGACATCCCTGAGGAGAAGTAATTCTATGGTTTGATGTCCAGTTCCAGTGCTGTGTTTGACATACAGGAAAACAAATACAAACTGTTGAAAAATACTAGACATGGTGAAATTTTTATTTTTTTTTTGACTGAGCAGCTTTCTGTCAAAAAAGCAATTCAGATGAAATTTTAACATCTACAAAAATATGTCAGTTTCAGCAAAACTTTCTGACAGTACATTAGTGTGGAAAGAGTCTAAATATTTTGCTTTGAAAAACTGAAACATTTTGAAATTGATGTTTTTATTTTCTTTTTATACTAAAAGAAAAATAGTAAGAGAAGAAATATATGTAAGTTCTTGACATAATAGAAAAGAACAGGTTTGAGCAAATATGCATTTTTTTGCATATGAGGAAAAATGAGGAAACTATGGGAGAAATTAAAAAAAGAAGAGAATAAATTATAAAAGAAGAGAGTAAAATAAGACATGAACATTCATGCCCACAGAGTATTTTAGGCCTTAATTTTAAGGGCATGTCCTTTTCCCTTATATGTGAAAATATGTGTGTAAAAAGCCTTTGTTGGTACTTTTTGTACATTTTCTGGATTGAATTTTCAGTGCACCAAATGTCAAAATGCTTCAATGTCATTAGTACCCATCTGAATGCATGTATCTTAATGCTGAACTACAAATACCTCACTATAAAATAGTTTTGCTTAGATCTACTTGCAAGAACTTAAAATATGGGCTCCTAAACCTCCATAAATTTTTAAGTTTGTATTTATAAGAATTGAAATGTTGTCCTATGGCTTTTTTCATAAGACTCACAATTTGTAACTATACATTATAGTATTCCAAGGGATTTTGCCGTTCAGTGGTGCCGTGCTAATTTTCAGGCAAACAGTATGTGTTGGTTTCTCTTCTCTGTAGGCGTGCTTTACAGCAGACCATTCAAATTAATCACCACAGCAAAAAGAAGTCATTCTCCGGAGAGCCAGCCAATGACTAGCTTTATGAACCCTACTTCTCCTGGGCAGTATCATTATAAAGCAGCACATTTCCACACTTACCTCTTGTAGAGAACACCTAGAATTTTGAAACCACTACTTTTATCCCATGGACATCTGTTGAAATCCTCACACTTCATCCAAAATGGAGAATGTCTCATCTTTATGATGTTCATTCACTTTAGAACCTGGCTACACAAATACCCCACTCACTAAGAAGTTAGAGAAGCAAAAATAATAGGTAAGAAGTAACTGCGTATGTTCAGCAACAAAAACTTTGATGTACACAATACTTTGTGCTAGAAAGTGAAGTCCATATCTCTCTCTCTCTACATGTGTGTGTATATATATTGTGATATAATTATGATAGAAAGTATTTGATATATGTATGTACATATATTTTACTAAAGACACAGAAGATGAACTTTTTATTGTTATATCACACCTTAAGCCACTTGATCATTGGACTGGCAGATACAAAGTTTCATTAGCACAGAGAGGATCAGAGTCATTCTTCCGGAAGTACTTTACGTGTTGAATTAGGAATTTGTGTTTGAATTTCAGTTGAATTACAAACAGATGTTATTTTGAGGTTTTGGGACAAGATTCTGCCATTTACTGAAATATTTAAGTCTTGAGTCTGTATTCAAGTGCTTAGATTTATTTACATGTGTGACTGGTACTTGATATCCAAGCTAATAAAATGTATTAATAATACCATAGCCTTTTGTGTGTTTCGAGCTAAGTTCTTCAAGTTCTTTCAGAAGATCTGGACTTTCAGAAGTCCAGAAGATCTGGACTTCATTCACTTTCTTTCTAACTGTGTAATTTTAAATTTATCTATGATTAAAATATATGTTTGCTTTTTCATGAAAACATATGTCATTGAAATCTGGAAACAAGAGTTCAGTTCAAATGTCACAAGCTTAGTAGAGCTGAGTAAGTAACTTTTGTTTGTGATTTTGTTTTGGAGATCTCTTCTCCCAATGTTGCAGGAATGGATTAATTTGTAAAGCAGCATTTTTTTGTTCTCTTTGACTAGTGAAGATTAAATCACTTATAAAACCTTTTTTTTTTTGAAGACAACGTATGTTCTAGAAATATCACTGTTCAATTATGGGAAAACAGGATCCAAACAAGATACAGTGGCTAAGCCTGTAAACTGGTCTTTTGATGCATAACAAAAACACAGAGTAAAAACAGGTGGTGTTCTTATAAATACATCATGATAATGAGCTCATTACAGGGATCTTCAGTTTTGATGTCAGCACTCTAAAGATACAGATCAATAATAAAGACTTATTTTGTAAAAGTTCAAATTTCATCTGAATAATGGTGCAGATATTTCTGAAATATCTTAGGTTTTCCAGCAGTCAATTTTCAATTTTCTCACTAATCTTTACTATTTTAAAAGTTAAGCATCTGGTCTAGAGAATATTCAGTGAAAATGTCACTTCCTTTGGCACTGATTTTAAGATGGGACAAAACATCTTGTTAGCGTATTTACCTCTTTCCTTTGATCATAGAGGAAACATAGACATCTGTTTTGTCAAAAGTCAGGTGAAATGAAAGTCTTTCTAGATAATTTATCAAATAAATATTTATGTGAATATACTCACTAATTGTTTTAATGATGAATTTTCAGAAAGTTGTAGTTTTAAATCTCATTCACGTGCAGGTAATGAGGTCAGATGGCTGGAAGCTGAAGTTAGACATATTCAAACTAGAATGATTAACACAACTGTTGAAAAACTCAGTTAAACTAGAGATAAGTTTTTTTCATTGCCATTCGGTATTTTTGAATGCTCAGATGCCTGAAGTCTTCCTAAGTGGTAGCATACCTAAACCAGAAATATGGACAGGATGGAAAAAACACATATAAAAGTCTATTACTTATTTTATGCAAGAGATCTGATGATATTATTTGAATAGTTACTTCTGGCCTTACGAGTCTATGAACTCATTTAAAAAAAACAGAGTTTTGTTTTAGACAACAAGAACGGCAGTCAAACTGTCACAGCGACCTCTATTTTATATCCAAAATTTGCTGACATTTCACAGTACTTTTATTCATCCTTTTCTCTACTTTCTGTGAGATTATAATTTCAAAAAGTGTCTGTCTTCTACTCTATAAATGGACATATTTTACCATTTGAAGTTCATCCATTTAAATTAATTTTCTTCTACTTTACAAAAAGAAAGGTAGTCTATGAGATTGAATAGTGATTTCAATCACTATTAAAAGTCCTTTAATATGACATCTATAAAAAGACAATACAAAATATTACATATCATTACAATGACCCAGGTAGTGAGGAAATGATTGGTTATACTTGGTGTAAGTTCTTTGATTTTTATTATCTGATTATGCAGTTTGGACGTTTCTTTTGTTAACAGGCTAGGGATTCATCCACAATATCCTTTAATCTAGAGGTATAGATATAGCCTTTGAAATTCTGGCCAGCTCCACAAAGTCACTGGTGATCTCCTCTCCAGGTAAATCAAGTACACAGATACAAACTGAAAAGAGATCATTGTAGGACACTATAAAAACAACTTTCAAAAAAATGATAGATGAAATATGAAATGTTACTGATGACGTCATCAGTGACCTGAAAGTTAAAATATAGATCTATTTTCCTGGAACATAGTTGAAATCTCTTCTTAGAGATACCTGTCATTAAATTTGTAAAAAAAAACCAAACCAATATCTAGAGAACAGTAAGGCTTATGATTCTGCTGTCTGTAATTATGAACAGTATTTCCTCAGTGTTTCCCTAAGTGTCTTTCAATTTTTAACTGCCTTGAGTTGCATAGGATAGGATAGGATAGGATAGGATAGGATAGGATAGGATAAGGTAAGATCTAAGTTGTTTGGCCTTTAACACAGAAATATTTCTGTTCTTAGCAACTCTTCTAAAAAGATTCAAAGTTATTGAATTTGAAATTGCAGTTTAATGTATTACTCCCATGGAGACCATCAAAATGAAAATCATCAATCAAGACCATGATGATCTTTCCGATAGAAATATTTTGGTTCTGTGACATCAGTCATAACTGTTAAATGACTGTCAGAATTCCGTTTCTCTTTCTCACAGCAATATTAACCAGAAAGATTGAAATAAAACTGAGCTTAGTTGGAATATTAGTGAATCTGATTTCTTATTGAATAGAAGTTACAGAACTTGGGAATGCCTTCAAAGCTGGAGATCGTCATTCAGTTTGCAAGGAATATAAATCCAACTAAAAGAACCTTCTCACACACAAAATTTATTTCAGCTCAACTAGTAAAAGAAACACTCATTGTATGTTTATGCAAAATACAAAATGGGATATTGTTACGCCAGTAAGATCAGGAACCAAAAAAATCCCATGAAATTCAAAGAAGCTATAATTTCATCTAAACATAATATAAGCTTTCCAGGTAACCCTAAGATTATCTAGATTTCTGTATTTCTGTATTACTTGGATCTGGACCATCCTCCACAGGATTCATCAGTGGCTTTGAAAATATTATGAATACAAGGTTATTCTCCATCTGTGTTCATCGGAACATATTAGAGGTTGATATCCAACAGCAATAGTTTACTTGTGTCTATTCATATTTAATAAAAAAATCACTGTCATTTCATCTAAAGTTTCCTCTGTAATATCAAATAGCTAACTGAACAATTTTATTGAAAAATCTTTCACATATTCAGAAACAAGATTTTTCTAAAAAAGGTCTTTTTCCATTCAGTTCTGTCATAAAAAACTGAAAACATTGCACATGATACTAAAATGATTTTGAGACACAAATCATGTAAAAAGAAATCTAAACTATGTAAACTCTTTGAACAGCAAAAAATTAATTATTATGAATGTATATCCTTCCAGATTATTTACACCATCCTGTGTTCAATACACTTAGCCTATTTATGAAAAATTGACAATAATAAAAGGTTATAATTTACAGATCTAAATCCATTCTACATTCCAAATGTCCTTTGTATAACCATCTGTATTGATTTAGAGTATTTTTAAAGAACTGTCATTATTGTTTAAAACAGAAAACCAAAAGTAACAGCTCTTAAGTGCAGTTCCACATAACATCTACAAAATGTCTTTTTACAGTTGTGGAAAATCTGCCATGTACATTCTTTGGAGCTCATCTGGCTACATACAGAGAGTGGCATCTATGCTAGTCACCCCAAGATCCTTTTATAACCAATGGAAAAAAAAGACGCACTTTAAGAGATTCTACTGAACAACGGAGCCCTAAAATTGCCCCCTTTTTCTGACAGTACAAAAGTAGTATTGCTAGTTCAGATACAGATAGATTATGGTTTCAGTTAGTGTATATAACTTAAATTTAGATGAGATTAAATTACTTTTTCTGTAATAAGAAGGCTGAAATGGTGGCCCAGATTCTCACTGTGTGCATCACTTACAAGAGAAACCAGCCTTACTGGTGTGCTTGGGCAGGAAAAAATTGAGACACCTATGAAAGACCAAAGTAATTGAAAACCTCTGGTTTGGAATAGGAGGATGCTGTCTTGGTTTCTGCTTGGCACATATATTTTTCCATGAAATTGTCTCTGAATTCCTGGAGAAGTCTTGGATCTTTATAGGATCATCATAAGGTTCTGCTCTTTCTTAACTTCTGGGTTGGAGTCTTCTTTCCTTGTAATACTTGACATAAATTCATTCTTATGATACAGAACAGAAGGTGTTCATTGACCTTCCCATCTCCTAATGTGGGAACCTGGGACACAATCCAGTCTGTTTCCACCTCTAGTTGCAGCATCTATTAATCCTGTTGCTGTCCTTGATTTTTTTTAGGGACAAAACTAGCAAACAAAAGCATCGGACTCATGTCAATTTTACTGGTTCCTTTAGTAGAATTCACAAAACGTTTCATGCTAAACAAGTTCTGACATATTTTTCAAAATTTATTCGTAAAAAATCCATTTATGAATAAAGTTTCCTATATTCAGAAAAATTCATTTGTAAATAACATTTCAATTGGTTTTGAATAAGAGTCAAATACATCAAAGGTATCTGTTTTATCAGACAGGAAAACAATATTTTCCTTCTTATGTTCTGAACAACCAGACTAGAAATATTTAAATTTTTTTTAGATGAAAATAAAATCTGTGATGTAGGCTTTGTGGCCTTGCTGTATGAATAAGTGCAAGAGAGGATTTTTCATCCTCTGAAGATTTATTATCCCTTAAAAATACTTTAGCTTTGTATTTTATGTTTTATTGAGAATCACTTCAAGTTAATTGAAAACATTGAATCAAATAGTAAGAACTCTGGTCAACTTTTTTATGCCTGGGGCTTACAATTATTTAAGTGCCCAAGTAAAACTATAGATTATGAGCTGTTGGCCCTTAGATTTTAATATTCTGGCCTTACATTTTTATCATTAGTATTAAATAACTTCTTAAAAATCACATCATATATAATTATTTAAAAGTTCTGATCTCAGAAAGACGTGGGTTTCAGCTTTGTGGGTAAAGTGAGCATTTGGGATTTATAGCATTTGCTTTGAATTTTCAGAAGCCATTGACATATAGAATTAATTTTTATTTACCATTAACATAAAGAGAGCTTTTTGAGGCTTCATATCACAGGACTAAGAAGACAGGACTTACTGTGACCTTACAGTTGCAAGCAAACAGCAAAACAAGGTTTCCTTCTGATGTTGTTTGTGCGTGTAGACACAGAAGACTGTGTGATTTCTATTGAAACATGTCTGTGGCTCCCTGGCATATGTGCTAGGAGCACTGTAGGACAAATAGCTGTATATACTCACTCTTCTGAGGAGATTACAGTGTACAATAAGCCCTAGATACCTCATGGGAATTTGTGGAGGCAGCCCTTCACACTAATGCATACTTCATAGGTTAAGTATACTTGCATAAGTTTCAGTACACACCATGGCTGTCTCCATGACCAGATTTACTCACTTTCCAAGTTACACAACAGAATCTCAGCAGGTTTTTCTGTGAGAGTCCTGTATGGAGTGAAGGACATCCCATAATCACAGCTTTTAGAGAAAGCTTACTTTCTTTGCTTTATAGCCATAGCTGTTGACTAGAACATGCCACTACATTTATATTAAGACAGGGAGTAAATTCTTTTGCCAGAGGAAGTGTAGTGCTCATTTGGATACTTATAGTTTACCTGAGATGAAGTAAGGAGCTAAGAAATTTATGGAAAACAAATACATCAGCAACTGTTATAGTCAATGAGGTTGGATGGGTAGGATGAAACTATTAGTCCTGAGAAGCCAATGTCGATGCTATATGCACTAATGTTTAATTTAGGCTAGCTCTGATCAAGTCTTGTGGACTGAAGGCCTGTTAGTGTCACAGCCCAATACTCTCTGACCAGGTTCTTATAGATATTCTGAGAGTAGAGATTGTATTGCTTTATATAAAATGTACTTATTTAAAGATAATTGACATTACACATGATTTATTATTTGGCAGGGGGATACAAAATATCACATAACACAACACAAATGTAAGTTACACTTAGCAAAATATGTATATAGCAATTGCAATACACAGTTCAATCACAACACCAATGTGATTCCCATTGCTGGTGTCTATAAAATTCTCATCATCACAACATTGAATGTCCCCAGTCTCCGGGAAGGAATACGTGGGTTGAAGCCAGCTCTTTGAAATTCTTTTGTTAGTTGCTCAGTTTTTATACTCTGTATTGGGTTGATTCACACATTCACTAGCCCCATGCTAACTCGGGGAGATGTTTACACTCTTTCAGTGAACTGAGGGAGAAGCACACTACCAGCTGATCCACTCAACTCATTGATTCTTCCTTAGCTATCTGCCTATGACCATGGTTGAAAATGGGACGTGTGACTTGATGCAACTGTTCTTACAATTTTAAGTGATTATTGCAATTGGTAACCAGAACTAAAAGACCAGACAGATTAACTTCTTAACTTCTGACTGCAGTATTAAGTGTTAAATATTTACTATTTTAGGACTATCTGAAATGAAGAGCTATCATGTAGATGTAAGTTACATATCTGAATGACACTTTCAGTGGGGCAGGTGGGCAGCTCAGAAAACAACATTTGTTCTCTGCCTTGAATGTGACCTTAAATAATGAAATCTATAATATAGAGGAGGGATAGGGCTAACACTGTGCCAGTGTAGTGAACCTGAGAAATAAAAAGTATATTCCTTTAAGTTCATGAGCACTTCTGGGTTTGTTTTGTTTTAGTTTTTTTTTAAAACTTACTTTGTAACATAATGACAGATGTGAGGTAACTTGCGAATAGCGATAATTATCAAGAGTAAGGAAAAACTATTGATGCAGACAGTGTTCTTAGTTAAGCAGAAGTGTGGACAAATGATCTCTCATTATAAAAGCAAGAGAGCATAACAGCTTACACTTTCCAGTCCTGAGGCTAGTCTGGAATTTACTGCTAAAAAAAAAAAAGGGTTTTGTTGGGAAAAAAAAGACCAAAAAAAAAAAAAAAAAATACCAGTCCATTATCAGATCTAAGATTGCACATTTTCTTCATATTGAACCTGGGATGTATTCTGAAAGGTAGGAGAAGTGTCCAGGTCAGCCAAGCTCTTATTACTTCTTCAAAAGCAAATATTCTCATTTTAGGAGGCATTCTTGGAAATAATTCTGAAAAAGAAGGTAAGATTGGGGAGTAAATCGCATCTCTTACAGAAGAAATCTGTATGAGTGAAGGGTTCTGCCCTGAAGGATGGATGACACGGAAAAGGGCTTTGATTAAAAAGGACACTTTGTCTTATTACATGGACAATGATTTTGACCTAAAGATTTGATTGTTGTTTGATATCATTAAAAAGTTGATGTTCTTCTGTTTGTTTTATGGTTTATATTTAATATGCTACTTAATGGACCTGCTGATTATACCTGTATGGAATGCATGAGGTTATTTCATGTGTACTGAAGTGCATTACAGCCACTTACTAGCACTTAGCAGTATTAGCTGCCTCAGTATTACTAATACCGACCTTTAACTTCATGTTGTGAAGAACTGAGCAGCTGCCAAGACTATTTTTTTTTCCCTCACAAAATGGAGAATTATCTGTTTTAATAGTTGCATTTCCAAGTGCAAATTTAGCTTGGGTGTCCTCTGCTACCCCCATTACTAAGGTTCAGGACTGAAAACAGTGTGTGCTTGTAGATATAGTCCAAGAGGAAGTTTATAACTGACTCTTCTGAGGTGTGTGTGTTCAGTTGCTTTTTTAATTCATCACCCCACCATGGAAAAAAAAGGATTACTGTAAATTTTATTTATTTATTTATTTATTTTAATTAAATAGCTCTTCTCTGTGCCTTCTGCATCTTCAAGGCTAGCCTGGCGATGGGTTCTTTGGCTTAGATCACAACCTGAAACATTCAGAGTTGAACCATCCAGATGCAAATCCCTAAACTTATTCTGGAGAAATGTCTTTGCAAAAAGTGGCAGCATTTGGATTTTACCAACTGCTTTACCCTGGCTTAATTCTCTCTCTCGCTCTTTAAAAAACAGTTTCAAGTATCAATGTTACAAATAGCTGCAGGTTATATGTTCTGTTATAAGAGAATTGAGATACAATAGCATAAAAAATTATATAGTATATTGCACCAATGAAAAGATACTGAGGGGAGGAGAAGCCTGTCCTTTTGCTTGACATGCCTCTTATAAAGTATATTTTTATTGTAAAAGCTAGTTGAAATTTCATTATTTTTTGCTCACACTATAGTATCTTCTTTTATTACAGCCTATCTTTTTAGATGGGCATGGATTTCATTCAATTGACTACCACATAGTCATCTATTGCGACTTGAGATACTTATACTTGACATCCTGTACTGGTTTTGGCTGGGATAGAGTTAATTTTCTTTATAGTAGTTTCTATGGTGCTATGCTCTGGGTTTGTGCTGAAAACAGTGTTGATAACACAGGATGTTTTGGCTATTGCTGAGTAGTGCTTATACAGAGCCAAGGCCTTTTCTGCTTCTCACCCCACCCCACCAGCGAGTAGGCTGGGGGTGCACAAGGAGTTGGGAGGAGATGCAGCCGGGACAGCTGACCCCAACTGACCAAAAAGATATCCCAGATCATATGATGTCAGGATCAGCAATAAAGCTGTGAGAGGAAGGAGAAAGAGAGGACATTCAGAGTGATGGCATTTGTCTTCCCAAGTAACTGCTATGCATGACAGAGCCCTGCTTTCCTGGAGATGGCTGAACACCTGCCGTATGATGGGAGTTGGTGAATTAATTCCTTGCTTAGCTTTGCTCACATGCACAGGTTTTGATTACTTATTAAACTATCTTTATCTCAACCCACGAGTTTTCTCATTTTCACCCTTCCAATTCTCTCCTACATCCCACTGCTGGAGACTGAGCAAGCAGTTGCATGGGGCTGTGTTGCCAGTCCAGAGTTAAACCACAGCACATCTACACATGGCTCACAGATATGACTGAGGAGACATGCCCTTTTATAGTGGTACCTGGATGCTGAATAGAATAGATTTGGGCATCTCGTGGAACTCTCATGTGTGGGAAACTGAGCCTGTCCAGTGTTCAATGAAAGAAAAATTTCTGTGTTCCTTAAAACACATAGTCTGACCATTCTATCTTTTCAGATGCTTCACAGAAGGCTTCATGTGAAAAACAAACAAACAAACAAACAAACACAAACAAACAAACAAAATCTGTAGCAAATTAAAAGAAAAAAAAAAGTAATTCCATAAGATCATCTGCCTGGACATTTGAAGTGCATATGCTTTAAGGAGTGAATACATGAGTGTGTCCACTTGGGAAAAAAAAATATAAAATAAAAACTAAAAAATAAAAAAATTAAGACTTTAGCAACATATATAACATCAAAAGATTCTTCAAACCTTATTTTCAAAATGGTTTAGCTACAATCAAGTCCTGGATTTTTGGGGGAAGGGGGAGGGAGGTTGGTCATGCTTGTATGCATCCAATTTGCAAATGTACACTTCTAATTGGTTTTACACAGCTCCTGGGTTAGGCAAAGGTCTCAGATAGTAGGATACTCATTAAACTGTTATTTGACATTGCTTCCTCTGAAGAAAATAAGGAGGGGGCAAGAGAAAATTGTAACCTTTGTTACTAAATAGCAATGAAAAAACTGGGAAACAGCTTTTAAAATAATTGGTACAATATGTTGATGTTTAGAAGAGAAAGGAAGTAAAAAAACCTACTAAACAAAAATATTAAATGCTTAAAAAAAAATCTTCTTTTTACTTGTGGATGCTCTTGGACACCAAGAATCCTATTAACTCATCATTTGCATTTGCATAGTACTTTTTCATCTGTATAGTACTCTGAAAATAATTTCTTTCTATTTTGGAAATAGAGGTCCAGGGACAAGCTCACACAGTAAACATAGGAGTACCAAACTACTAAATATCAGCAAGACTCAGGATTTGTGTTTGCCTCTTATTAAATAAGAATTCTTTGTGGAAGAATGCTGTTGGACTGTAAAACCTTTACTGGTATCACCTTTTCACTTATGTCTGTGTGTTTACAGCTAAAGCATCTCTGCTGTCGTTAGTATGGTACTTTCCATAGTTTGACACCAACTGGTCATGAAGCAAAGTATCATCCATTCACCTTCTCTCACTCTACACACCCTGAAGGAACTGCACTGCATTATCACTCAGAACACTAGAGAATCACAGGTCACAGATGATACACTCCTTTTCCTGTTCATTCTTCCTACATGTGCAGTATACTAAGGGAGATTTATGCTATTTGAACCATCAGATTTAACTGGAATGCCATGATTCTATAGTCAATATCTTAAGAACAAACACAGCTAGAACACTCTGATAGCTTTTATTTCTGGTTGCTCTAAAGCAACAAATGTAAAGCTCTAACTCACATATTTGGGGAAACAAACAAACAAACAAACAAACAAACAAACAAAAAACCCCCAAACCCCCCCCCCCCCCCCCCCCAAAAAAAAAAAAAAACAACACCAAAAACAAACCACAAAAACCAAACCCACCAGCAGCCAGAATGTTTCAGAATACCAGAATAGTCTGGAATGCTTTTGTCTTTCCTTTGGCTCACATTTCTTCTTTGCCACTTGTGGAGGTCTTCCTCTGAAGTAACATCAGAGATAGTTATGTACACCAAAGGATGAAATATTCAGTAAAGAACCCTCTTAGTTATACATTCCTTTAATCCTCAGGCTGCAGAATTTCATTTATGTTCCATATGTTTAATACTAAACTAATCAAAGATATGTCTCACCTGTCATAAACTTTCCTTTGGTGTTCTCCTCCTGGGGTTCAAAATCTAGAATGTTACCTATTGACAAAATTTCTTTATCTGAAGTGCAGCTGTTCATGAAATTTTGCATGCAAAAGCATATAAATATAAAATTAGCTGCCTTTTTAGGTCTATTACTGGAGTGCTAAGACTTCAGCAGGGGCAATAGATATCTAGGGTAGATTTTACTTAGAGCAATGTACAATACTTCTCTGAAATGGCCACTGCTTGTATGAATACACTTAATGACAGCAATAGTTGACAATCTATTAAATTACATGACTGAATTCATTGTACCAGTAAATTCACATTTAATCGTAGTCTTGTGTTATGTGTGCAATCAAAGATACTGGACAGCCACCCTTATAAGTCTGCTTTTTGTTTGTTTGTTTCTAAAGGCAGAAATTGCCACTCTTTTGTCGTAAAGCCAGCTGGCATGTATTTCAGATACACTGAACATTTATTTGTTATTTCTTCCATCATCTACGCTAGGAAGTAACAGAAAATTATGGTTTTATTTTCATAGTTTTCCTCTGGCTCTGAAATGTCTTCATGTGCATTCCAGAGAGTTACTGTGTGATTTCCAGACATTATCGTCTGAGACACTGTGCCAGGGCATTAGAAAAACTGACTCAAGAATTGCCTCTATTATTTAGAAGAAGAAATAGTTTTCTCTTTGTCTCTTTGACAGAAATTCCTGGAAGCCAAGGCTACCTGGGTATTTAAAGTTTAGTCTCAGTATATGAGATATCTAGATAATTGTAGGAATGACTAATGTTTCTCAAATAAAGTAGTCTGTACATTCAGAATGTTCCCTGTGCTTACAAAATGAAATCTAGTAGCAAAAACTCAATTACTAGTATTGTTTGAAAGCTGCTTTTGAAAAAGAAGAGAGGTAGTCCCAACTCAAATTCATGCCTGACTGTAAGTGAAGTGTGCATGTTATCAGTCACAGATTAGCTAAATAATTCTAATTGTTCAATTAACTGTATGAGGACTTTTATTGAATTTCAGATAGTTTAGGTTACAGTAAATACTCAAAATCTACACCTTATTAGATTTCACTGATAAAAATTGGATTTAAAAGTAAAAATTCTAGAAAGCTAAATGAAGGTTGTTCTAAAAATAGTATTTTCTAATGTTGAAACATAAGATACAATAGCCTATGAGCATTCATATTATGTCATTGTCTAACATCTAGGGTCGAGTCAAGATTGTATCATCATAAGAACATGTGTGCTTTATGAAAAAATGATGCAAAGAATTTTCTATCCTGAATTCATACATCCTCAATTTTATAAACTTATTCAAAAATTAAGAAATCTCACATTCCTGTTTTTTTTCTGAAAATAATTTCTCTGAGTCTGCTTGTCGGTGTCCTATGAAAGTGACCTATGGCCATAAACTGTGTCCTCAGTTCTTTTGGGAAATCAGGGGCTTTTTTCCAGTTTCACAAAGCCAGGCTTATCAAAGATATTGATCTGGCAAAGTCCCTACACTCAGAAAATGCAAGGTTCACCTCACCTTCAGAAGTTAGGCTAAGCTAGTTGTCTAGGCTCCCTTAAAATCAACAGACAGATATAGGCGACACCTGTATCATCTGCTTGAAGAGTGCTCCTCTTTTCTGGGGCTAGATACAGTCCTGGGACACAGTCCTGCCCTCTGTTTGATCAAGATCTCACCGTTCACCACTTTAACACCTGACATCCCAGCAGGTGAAGCTAGTTATAGCCACAGCTACTTCCAGACAGTGATTTACCTAGCCTGTCACCAGCCGGATTGAATCACTTGCAGGATTTGCCTTTCTCTTGCCATTCACTGTCAGGGGAGTTTAGAGGATTAGCTTAAACTAGGAACCTAGTTTCAAGCTGGCTAAAGCTAAGTAATCACTTAACAAACTACAGAAATATGAAGTGTAAGGACCTCAAACGCCTATCTGATCATCTCTTTAAAAACTGAATGAGAAGTATTTGGCTAGAATCAAAAACACCTCAAATATCTGTTAGGGGTTTTTTTTAGTACTACACTTTAAAATGCCCAGTGAAAGAGATCCCATTATCTTCCTTGGGAGGCCATTTTTGTGCACAAAATCTTACCGTTTCAAAAGTCCTAAATTCTAATTTAAAACTTCTTCACTAAAAATTAAGCCAATTTATCTTCGTTCCAGTGTCCATGAAGCACAATGGAATCTATGGGAAAAAATGCTTTAGTGAGAAGCTACTTTTATGTAGTTCTATTAATTTTATTTTTTTCTTCATAAAACTTTCCTTTTATATAAATTTCCCATGGACCACAGCATTCTTGTGGCTGTCCGCTGGGCTCTGTTCAGGTTTTTTTTATCCTTAAAGTATCTTGCCTGAAACTGGAAAGAGTACTCTGGCTGAGCCCCTTATCAGTGCTGAATAGAGAAGAAAAGTTTACTTCATGTATCTCATTTACAATTTTATTTCTTTAAAAGCAGAGGAAAAAAGGATTTAACACGTATCAGGACACAGCATACAGCATGGTAATAGTCTATGTACTAGGATGACTCATCTGAGTTTCATCCAAGACTTAAATGAGAGGATTTTTTAAAGTTCCCTAAGCATAGGTGTCTAATGCCTTCTCAAATGTTCAAGAATACCTTTTAGATACCTTCACAAGACCTTCAGTTCTTTGTCTACAGTCACACCTTTCCTGTAAGTACCATGTCATATTTGCCAGCCCCACAGGAATATAGTTCATAGTATCTTGAATACCTACATGTGGCATTTGAACTGAGCCCAGGCTGCATCTATATTGACCATACGCAGAAGTAAAATGTAGGGTGAGATGGCTCACTCTCTGAGCTTAATCACTTAGCTCACTTGGGGTTCAATAAGGGTTTTGTCACTTAGATGCAGATCCCTACATAGTAGACCCCAATTCAGGTAAGAAGTCATTCCCCTTATGAAAATTCTTTCTTACTTGATTAGGCAGACAGCTATTTATTCCTATGAGTGATTTTTTTTTTAATTTTTTTTTTTTTTTTTTAAGAACAGGTTAAATAAACTCCAGAATAGATGACTCTTGAAACTTTTTTTTTTTTCCCCAGTTCAATTTTATATGGTTGTAATGTGTTATTCAGAAGATTTCTGGTCTATCAAAAAATAAAAAGAAAACATTATCCCTGATAGACACACAGTTTTACTAAAGAACTGTTTTTCATTCTGTTCACTTTAAATATAAATGTTAAACTTTCTAATGCCCTTTGATAATGCAGGTTCATTTGTATTTTGTTCTGTGCTGCTGCAAAAGCAGCAGACAGCAAACCACCCAGATAAGAGAGGGATTTCATCTAGCAACACAGACACACTAGAATTTTTTTACATTCTCAATGGATAATTTTCTAAAAGTTCTTCCAAAGTTTACTGCATAGCATATAATTATTTTCAGTTTTTCATTTCTACACAGGTTGTTCTGCAAGTGTCAATAGAAAACATATTTTACTCATCCCAAGGTCTTGTTTAGATGTATATTGCCAAATTATTTTTTTCTAGATTTCTCAGTGTATTTCTTGTCTGCTTTTTACCTTCTGAAAGTGTGAGTGCTTTTCTAAAGATAATGGGTACACTACATAGAGGATGAAGGCTGTGTCTGTCAAAGCAAAAAACAATTAATGTAATCATTAAGGAATGGTACAAACAAAAAAGCCCAGATGCCAATGAGACTGTGAAATTCTTCTGCTTGTAGTCTAGGTGAAACATTTTTTGAAAGATATATGGGGAGTGTGTGCCGACATGGAGAGTTACTTATTGCCCAAAGGTTTGGCAAATATAGAGTCAATTGTTTTACAAATGCTGATGCTACCTTGGTCTGAATGGAGATAAATATTTCTGCTGGGTACTACAGATTGAAAGGGAGAATATTCACTCCACTCAGATATCAGAGATATGTATCCAGTGCCTGTCTGAGCTCAAGGTACACATTTGGTGAGCATAGGGCAAGCTGCTGCATTTGAATCTCTGCTGGAAGATGAGAGTAGCCATTTCTTATCACCTCTGCAGAAGTTCTTGGGCATAAATTATTCTACCTCAGACAAGAAAATTATATTAAAGAGCACTCAGACAGCATGATGCTTGGATACTGAAGAGATAAGAACTATATGAATTCTGAATGCATAGTTATAAAAATTAATTTAATTCTGGTCACCACTTTAAAGGTTTCTTCATAGCTAGGAAAGACATTTATACCTCTTTTTCACAGAATGAGAGTAAACCAGTTATTCCCAATTAAATACTGAGACTGAAGCTACTCGATTAAATCAAATGAAATTTTGAAAGCTGAGAGTATAAGGTCTCCAGCAAGCACTAAGTTAATGTAGGGGGCTAAAACTGTTATGCTGTGCAATAAACCTCATCTGCCCACCCACAAAGGAGATCAGAAAGACAAGAGCAGGAGAGGGAGCCCAAATAATGCCCTGCTGGACTACTCCAAGGTGCCTCACAAGGGACCATTGGCTCGTCAAAGGCCCATCTGCAGAAACCAGAGGAGCACTGGGAGGCACAATGGCAAGTGGGAACCCAAATTAAGGACCCCTGAGGAACAAACATCCTGTCCAGACTCCTCCCAGGGTTGTCCCAGCAGAACCTCAGCCCCATTGTCCCGGCATGGAGTCCATCCTGGAGAGTCATCAGGAACAGCTGTCCAGACAACTATTCAGACTAATGGGCTTGCTGCCTAGGGCTGTGGGACACATTTTGGGATGCAAGGGAAGAGCTGTTCAGCATGGCACAGAACTTATTATGGGAAGTTTAGAGGAGGAAGGGGAAGGGGAGGACAAGGGAGGGATTTAGGTGATTTTGGGAGGAACAAGTGTGGGAAATAGAGGGTTAAGGGGATAAAAAGGGCTGGTCGCATGTAAATAGCTGGCTAGTCAGTACACTTGTCTGGCTATGTCTGTGCTTGACCAGGGCGGTTTGTCCTATCTTCTTATTAAATTCCTTTCTAACTCTTTCCTGGGTGAGGACTCTCTACTCGATGTGTATATGGGGGGGGGAGCGAGGGGGGAGGGGGGGGGTAGATGTNGGGGGCGAGGGGGGAGGGTGGTGGTAGATGTTGTATAGGAGTGAGAGTGCAGCAACCGCAGTCAAACCAGGGGTCACAGATGCCCATATGTCTGTGGTGCAGCAACTGGAGTGAGTCTGTGTGTGTGCAAGGGTGCGTGTGATTGCTCGCGAGGATCAAGCCAAACTATCTAGTGGGTGGGTGAAGTGACTGGGAGCATGGGAGTGGATCAGTTTCTGAGGGTAACTACATGTGTCTAGGGGCAAGTGCAGAGGGGAATCAGCTACTGGGACCAGGGAAGTCCTTGCCAGCTGTGTTTGTTCAATGGTCTGTACTAGCAACAGGAGTGGGATAGTGGCCTTGGGGGCTTGAATGTCCAGGTGCCATCAGCTGGGGAGACTGGGATCCAGGGACAGGTACTGGACAGACTGTGCCTGAGCCCAGCTGCTGGAGGGATCCACATTGTACACATATATATATTCTCCTTTGTGGACCTCCATCTTGCTCAGCCAGAGAGGTGAGCAGAATGAGGCCATTGGTGCTGTCTATGTCTGTGTGGGTGTTGCATGTGTGTTTCTGTCTGTAATCTGTGTGGCTGGCCATGTGTGTATGGACATATGTGGTGTCTATGTGTGCTTGGTTTGTGTGCCTGCTGAGAACACACCTGCAGACTGGTCAGACCTGGAGACATGGAGCGGCATCCGCCTTGCCTCTCCCGGGCTGTTGGATATATTTCCCTCTAACAGAAACTACCCTCCACAACTTAATATGAATTGTCTGTACTAGCAGACATTTCAAAACCACTGCTGGTCTGTATTTTTTTTTTTTAAAAGGTAGGTAAATTTACATGCAAGGACAACTCAGAATAAGAAATACACTATGCAGATAAATCAGGAAGAGCAACAGAGGTAAAGAAAAAAAGTCTGGAACCAGAGGTTTTGATGCCCTTTCACTCAACCCTGACTCATATGTTCTTATTTTCTACCTAGTATTATATTCTTGCATTTACATTTGTCAGAAATGACAGGTGACACAGTATGTCAGGTCTCTGTAATCCCCTTTGTTGTGGTATCTCTTGTAACTTGCACAAAATTGTTTTGTGGAGAAATGCTAGGACAGAAATGCTCCACACACATCTGTGGAAAAACTGCCAAACAGCATTTCAGCTTTCCATTACTAAGTTACGAAAGAAATTCAAAACAGAAAGAGACAAACAACAATTAGAGTTCTAAAAAAAGATATGCTACAATTTTTCAAAGCTCCAAAGGACTTGTCTGTATTAGGAAAATAGTGTGTTTCAAAAGCAAGGAATTTCCCATGCCCCTCAATCTAGACATTGTCTAAATCATATATAAGCTTAACTTGATTTTTGGTAAGAATTAGGAAAGTCTTAAATTGGTAAATAAGAGTCCCAGAGAGAAAGCTTTGACACTAGAATTTTATTTTCTTTTTTCCTTGTTTGTTCTCTTCTTTGCCATGTTCTAGGTCATTGCAATTCACTCTCTCCAACATAACACTTGAACAAGTCATAGGACATGTCATAATATGCCACGTATATTCACATATGTTAAAATGTTTGAACAGCATTCCGAGGCAGAAAGATGTATCATGGCCTTCACTTTTTTTTTTTTTTTTAAACACTTTGAACTGAAAATTCACAGAAATAGTAATTACATGTTGTGTTCATAGGAACAACACAAAGATCCTTGAGAGATGCAGGGTGAAGACCTATGGCATGTGGGTGCAGGGAGCATGCTCTGGAGTAAGCTTGCTTTCAGCAGCACGGATGTGAGCCAGTTCGTGCCTCTTAACCTTAGGACCTGTGTATGGTCCCCTGTCCCTCTGTCATCCAGGAGCTACACCGATACTAGTAATCACTGTAAGGGCACAGATTCTTAGTGTCCTATGCACAGACATTGCATGCAGGAAGCACAGCCCTAGATGGGTACGGATGGTGAACCCATGCTAAGTCTCATACAGTCAGCTAAATCCTCTTTTACCTTTCCCCCTCACCTCAATAACAAAGTTAAAAATGTGTCTCTTTGGGAGATTCCTACTCTGGGAATCGGCAGGAATGTATACAAAAGGAAACTAAAGGGTCTGCTGTCACCTGTTTCAGAAAATATAGCTTTTTTGTGTGGTGTTAGAAAGATTTTATATTCATCTAAATAAAAATAACGAATGAGCTGAACAGGCCATTTAGCTGCAGGGATGCTGAAGATTGTTTAGGGCCCAAGAGCTTCAGGGCTGGTGAAGATTCTTTCAGTTATAATAAAATTATGAAGTCCGTACCTTTTGGTTTACTTACAAACTTTTTCCCTGAGCACAAGAAGAACAAGAGGTAGTAAAGTCAGTTCCCTGACTGCAGAACTGAGTCTACTAAAATATGCAGCCTCAGTGTGCTGTGTGTCTTTATTGGAGCTGCAGAAATAACCCTCTTGCTTTCAATAAGAAATAGTAGTTACCCAAGTGAACTTACCATGTGAAGAGACAAGATAGGCATGGGAAAAATATTAGCCCTGTTTTATAGGTAGAAAATCCAGAATAAGTGATTTTTTTTCCCCCTGTATATACCATGCTTAAGACAGAAATCTCATTTGCTCCAGCCTGCAGATTCATCTGTTATCTCCTGAGACAAAGGATATAGGTTTTTTTCTGTACATAATTTTATCCAATTCTTCTGATTTGGCCCAGAGATAGCAAGAATTGTATGAAGATATGCCTTTCTACTGATCCATGGTACTTCCAGGAACTCCTTCTGGAACAGTACATCTCCAGTGTATGTCTCATACATCACACAGAACCTCAAAGGTACTGTTTAGCCACGATAATCTCTGAGCAATTTAGCAGATTGGAAAATACGCATTGGAGTGTATTTAGGATTTTGAAAAATGACACTGCAATCCCAACTAAAACTCTACAAAATAAAGTCCAATATATACTACCATTCTGGAGAATAATGATTCTATAGCAACTAGAGCTAAGAGTATAATTTATCAACATTAGCCTTGATGGGGCATCCAATGCAGTGTGATTGATTTAAACGTGTAGATTTTTAACGTTTTGAACAGGTGGCTAACTTATAACAACAGTTTAAACTTTTATAGCATCTTATCATGCTGAGGCAGCTCATGGTGTTTTACAATGACATTAAAATTAAAATTTAATCTATCCTGCAGAGTTAATAATTAGCTAATGTCAGTTAAAAGTCAATGAAAAAAATCAGTCTTAAATGTAGGCTTAAAAAGAAGAAAATAAGGATCTCCTGATGTCAAGAGAAAATGAGTTCCGCCAGGCAGATGCATGACAGTGGAAAGAGCAAGCACCCTAAGTGACATTTCAGTGGGGGTTAAAATTTAAAAAGATGATTTTGTTCTTGGCTGCTAAGCCTGCTTATGTCTTCATTCACTTTTTGATTTATAAAGCAGCATAGCATAGTCCTTGGAGATGGGGTCAAGAGGCAGGTGTCCTCTCCTTCAGCAGATGACTGCAGTCACTGGGATTCCACTTTCCTCCCTGGCCCAATGAGTTCTGCATTCCTTTCTGAAAAGTAGCACAGTGCCAAAATGAAGATTCCTCAGCCTCTCAGAGCCATATAGTTACGTGGATTTGAATCCCTTCAGTCTGAATCCCATTTCAATAGTAGGAACACCATCCCCTGACCTCTGTGTTTTACAAGAAAGAGGTGCCTGTTATTTTGAAAGAAGGGACACAAGTGCATTAGTGCAAGAGAGGTTTCTGAGTTGTAAACCTGGTCTGACATAAGCGCAGGTTTTAAGTCTTGACCTTCTCTGTTATATAAACCTTGCACAGCACGCTGTCTGTTGTGAATCCTGTTTAATCCTCTTTGTGCGTTGTATAGAGAGTTAAGGTATTTAACTGAAGGCTATGGATTGTACTTGAGAAATGAGTTTTGTTTCTGCTCTGAACTATTCATTGGTGATGCCTGTCATTCTCAATGGACTACTGAGAGATCCTAGGAAGCTAGTTTACTTTAGATCCCCACATTTGACATGGCTAGAGAATGTATGTGTTGTGAGGCTCAGTGTTGCAAGGTGTCCTTGCGACCTAGCCTTCAACTCAACTGCCTTTTCATTTTCCACCTGGAAAAAAAAAAAAATTGTAGTGTTTTCATTCCTTATGGTCTGATTCTTACTCTCATCAGAACAACTGTGTAGTGCATGCATGAAGCCAGTTAATTACCTTTAGGCTTGGTCAAAACTGCAAGGAAAAGGTCAAAATGTAGCATGTTATCCTACATTTGGTATCTTAATCCAATTAACATCTGTAATGAAAGAAAACAGTATGGGTACTCACATGTATATTCCCAGAAGATCTGGAAAGCTTGCTTTCACTACTTCTTGTTATCTGTTCTAGCCCAATTAAGCCATCGCAGGTGTGCTACAGATCTGTCAAGTCTCATGCATTGTGGGTGAAACTCATATGGTTGACTCACACTCTCACGTTCTTCCGTGGCTCTGGCTGCAGCTTCACATGGATGACATTGTAAAGTATGTCCCACTACCAGATGCTGCTGTTCACTGAGCAGGATAGAGGCAGCCAGATAAATGAGGATGTTGTCAGCTCATGGAAGTTCACGTTTAAAGTAGCCCACGCCTCCATATTTGCACTCTAAAAACCCACCTTAATTTATTATGTAGGTCTAGATCGGACAAGAAACATCTAAGGAATAAACAGGTATTTGTTCAGAAAAGTTGCAAATATATAAGAATCTTATGGGTTGGTGCATATATTAGTGGGAAAAATATGCAAAAGTATGTGCAGAAGAAACATAGCTCTCTCGTTCTTGTCAGGCTGCCAACATGGACATTAGTCTTGTAAAGTTTGGGCACCCTGTAGGGTTTTTATATGTCATCCTAAGTACCTAGTTAGTATTATAAAAATTGACTGATAATAAGTGCAATTAGGTCAAGAGAGAGATCATGCCTGTGAAGTATCTAATGGCAAAATCTTGACAATAGGAGATAGCTATGCAAGGGAAGTATCAAAGAAGATACAAGAATGCATAATTAATAGGTGTCAGAGGTCAGCAATTAACACTTGGACATTTGTATTTCTTTCCTCAGGACAGGACAGTAGAATCAGAAGAGAATTTAAGTTCAAATCTGACACAGAAATAGGACAAAGACACTGTTAATTTTTATGATGTTTGTAAAATTATTTTAATGTGCATTTATGCATTTTATTCAACATGTTGTCATTTATTATGGAACTGAAAAGATGTAAATATCTTTTTATGACTAAAGCATATAAGGTGTAAATCAGGTTTTTATATACATGCTAAATACAAAGACAAATTAGGAGATAGCATGTTAAACTCCTAAAGTACTGTTTGCAGGTACTTGTAGTTTGGAAAGATATGTGCAGCAGGATAGTTTGGTATAAATTAAAATGCTTATTAAATGTCAGTAATTCTAATAAGTGATTGATATCTAATTAATGTGTCATATGTGATAATTTTTAAATGTTAATTAATGCCTAAAGACTTAATAAGTGCTGCTTGACCTATTAATTGCATTAGACAAAAACATACAGTAATTGTTTCCTAAATGAAATCCTTAAATAAAGTGTTTAAAGTGTTACCATATGATGCTGACATGGTGGCAGGCTGATTTTATATAAGGCTGCGATTCAGGGATAACCTTTGAACTTGTGCTTCACACATTTATGTAGAACAGAGTTGCACTATTTCCAGTTTCACCGAAAGATTTACTGACCTCTTCGTTCTCGTAGAAGTGAGAAATTAATACTGTGGGCTAGACTCTGCTGCAATTTAGACAGACGCTGCAGAAGTGTTTCCTCGTGTGCCTATCAGCGCAGATCAGTCTCGGGCGGCGGGCGGCATGCTGTCTCGGCCATGGTTATCTCCTGAGCAGGCTGGCAATGACGATACATTCTGGGGTCCATCCTCACCTCAGAGAGAGCCCAGCTCTAAGAGAGATGCGGTCATTAAGCAAGGAGATGGAGACAAAGTGTGGTCCAGTGATTAGTCATTATAAAGGATGGAGGGCTGTTTCACAAGATTTCCAGTGTGGCTGGGACAAAGCCATGCCACTCTTTTAAAGATGCTATGCCCTAGTCTTCCTTTACTCCCTCTGTAACACAAGCATAGCATTTTCTTCCCATATCAGTGTTTTGAAATTAAAATCATTAAACATTGGAAGGTGTTCATATGCTCTGATAGCTGGGAGCCAGAAAAGACATCAGAGTTTCTTTATAATTACAGTGGAAAAAGTGATTACTGTTTGCAGAATATTCATGGGAAGTTTACGAGTCTTCTCAGAATTATCTTTACAATATTTATATATGTGTATATATTATATCCACTTGATTAATAAATAACATGATCTGTATCTAAAATATATATATTTAATTTACTTAATGAATAACTTATGAACATTTTTCTCTTTGTATCTAAAGTTTAATAGGAAAAAAAGTCCTAATTTTAACTTAATGTTAAAACTCTTCATCTGGAATTTTTATTTTAATAGTCTAATTGAGAGCAATTTTATAAGAACAATTCCCATCTTTTGGAGTACTAGATTTTTCAAGTGTTTGTTTGGTCAATTGATACTTTAAATTAAACTATATTTCCAGTTAGCTTCTGGGAAATATTTGCATACCTAGCTATTATGTCTGATGTTCAAGATGAATTCCATTATATTAACTTTTTTTCTTTTCCAGCCCCTCTTCTAGAATGTATATTCTCTAACTCTTATTGCCACACATGTTTCAATGGAGCGATTTCAAATATCTCTTTACAAAGGTTCTATATACTTGCTCAAAGAGCATTTGGTAGGAAAATGTTCAGACGAGTTACAAGGAATAGTTTATCTTCCTCAAGGTTCAAGCTCAAAGATGAGCAGTTTCCTGTATGGATGCAATACTTGGTTATTTTTGCAATGTACTGATAAGAAAGGTAGACCCTTTGGAGCCAGTATTCTGGTATTCTGACTTGCAGATTCAGTTACCATGTCCCTGTTTCTTATGCTGTGACCTTGAGTAGCCACCAGTGGTCAGTACCAGTGAGAGCAAATTGGGCTGGAGCTGTGGTCTCATCTAGAAGGGTAAATTCCCATCTTTCATAGCATAAAATGGCATACATTTTTGGGTGGGGGGTGAGGAGAGGCAGTAATGAAATAGCTTTCTAAGTGCAAGAAAGATCTTTATTTACCTTATTATGATACTGCAAGATAGATTTTTAGGATCCTATCCCTTTGAAAACATTCTGTTTCCTAAAGTGCTATTGTACATTGGCTTTCATACAAATTTCCCTATAATTACCTAGAATTTCTTTATAATTATCCTTGGTATAATATCCTTTAGCATTCAGAACAAGTACAATATTGTAAACAGAGGAAGGATGGAAGAGAAAGGTAAACTTTAGTCTTTTCAGTCAAAAAGTGGTACAGCTAGAGTCCAATTGCGTGTAAAACCTGTGCAATGGACTAGAGTCAGACTCATGAGTAAAGTTATCTACGTTAAAAACTAATATATCTGAAAAATTTTGCATTCTTTAAGCCATTAAATAATCAGATTTTTTAGAGACAACAATGAAATTAATTCCTGGCAGAGATGTGCATAATGATCAGAACTTCTGCAATTATAGCGAACACCTTGATTTGCATCCGTGGAGTTATGACCTTGTGTCACTGAGAGAAATGCGGAGGTGTCAGTGACTTGCACGGCAAAGCGCTGCCATTAGGAATCTTAAGTAGGACTGTCAGCAGCTACAACAGTTACTAACCCAAGAAAACAACCCCCCAGGTCACTAAAGAAAATAACCATCTGTGCATTTAAAGTAACAATGATTTTGATGTTCCTGATGTAGTAGTACCTGTGAGCTGCATAAGTTTAAACGAGAAGTAACTCCATTTAAATCCCTGGGTTTATTTTGGATAGATTTGATCTAAACTAGGTGAGAATTAGAACCCCAAACAAGTATTCTCTACCATGATAAAGATTTAAAGAAGGTGTCCGCGTGGTGCTCGGCTGGGCCTAAACCACGTCAGAAGGTTTTCTTACGCTCCCTGCTTAGTGAATGTATAGATAAACTCCTCCAGAATAGAATGGCAAACTAATACAGCCTGTGAGAGGAAAAGAAAGATCAAGGAGAGTGTTTCTCCCACAGTTAACTGGAAAACAGCTGATAAAAGAAGCAATCAAGCTTGTGTTTCTGCACCATATAGTTCAGTACAGCCTGGACCTGCCACAAATGTTGGATGTAGAAATTCAATGCAACCATTCTGCAAGGAAAACTGGCCCCCAGAGGTCTTTATACTATTGTATGTAGATGCCTGGGTTAACTTGTGTACCTTCACACAGCGTTCCAGGAGGCACCAGTCATGCTAGCTGGGTTATATGTCAGCTTCATAGGAGACTACACAGGCACACTGGGGCTAGTGTGTATCTTGAAAGAAGGGAAGGAAATAATGTAGGATCATAGAACCATAGAATCATAGAATGGTTTGGGTTGGAAGGGACCTCCAAGATCATCTAGTTCCAACCCCCCTCCAGTAGACCAGGTTGCTCAAAGCCCCATCCAACCTGGCCTTAAACACTTCCAGGGACGGGGCATCCACAGCCTCTCTGGGCAACCTGTTCCAGTGTCTCACCACTCTAACAGTAAAGAACTTCTTTCTAACATCTATCTAAATTGACCCTCCTCCAGCTTAAACCCATTACCCCTTGTCCTAACACTACACTCTCTGATGAACAGTCATTCACCGTCTTTCCTGTAGGCTCCCTTCAGGTACTGGTAAGCCGCAATTGAATCTCCCTGGATCCTTCTTTTCTCCAGGCTGAACAGCCCCAACTCTCTCAGCCTGTCCTCACAGGAGAGGTGCTCCAGCCTTCGGATCATCTTCATGGCCCTCCTCTGGACTATCTCCAACAGCTCCATGTCCCTCTGGTACTAGGTCCCCCAGAGCTGGATGCAGTACTCCAGGTGGGGTCTCANGATCTCCACTTGGACATTGAGCCGTTGACCACAACTCTTTGAGTGTGACCATACAGGCAACTCCTTATCCACCAAGTGGTCCATCCATTGAATCCATGTCTCTCCAATTTAGAGACAAGGATATCATGTGGGACAGTGTCAAATGCCTTGCACAAGTCCAGGTAGGTGATGTCAGTTGCTCTTCCCTTGTCCACCAACGCTCTAATCTCATCATAGAAGGATGTTCCAATATTAAAATCTTCGTAGACATTCTTAAATGCAAATGGAAGTAGCAGTAACATAGTGGGCAAAGTATAAATGCCACAGTCAGAAAAGGTGTTCTTTTCCTTTTCCCTTTGTTATTGTTTGTGGAGCATGCTGACAGGGATCCCCTCCTCCCTTGAAAACCCAAAAGCATGTTTAACAGCTGTACCTCTGATTCAAGTTTGGGCCCATAAGTGTATTTTAAGAAGTGAACTAGTTTAATTTAAATGCTAATGCGCAACATAAAATAACATGTATTTTGGCTCATGACTGCCATAAATAATAATTATTGGTCTGTTTTCTTTGTTTTTAGTGGGATGCTAAGGCTGGAATAGACTTTCAGGGTGAACATGTTGATAAGATCACTGTTCAGTGGTTTTGCTGATGATTGTTTTGGTGTTAGTCATTTTTCAAGTGTGCTACATAATAAAGCTGGTCTGCAAGCTTTGTGTGCGTGGTGGATACATGTGCACTTATTTGAAAATAGGTCAAATTATGCTCAGTTTATGGCCTACAAATAGTGGAAGGGCAAAGGTATCCATTCTGATAGTTCCCACTTCAGCTGTGCAGCCTATTTAATAGCTACTGTAGGTGCATCACCTTAAAGATGGGTTAGATGGTAAGCTCTGCAGATTTGGGATAACTGGGGCTATTAGCATCAGGCAGATGAGGCCATAATATCTACTGTTGGCAGGCAAGAGGAAAACATAATCCTTAGGAAGAGGAAATGAAAAAATATCTCCAGGCTTCCTTTAGCAGTCAGGTCATGCTCATGTCCTTTTTGAGGAACATAAAACAGCTTGAGGGTTACAGCTGAGATGCAAATATTATTTACCAAATGGTAGAATGAAAGAAATTTAAAGCAGAACTGAATTAGAAACCAGTGGCATAACTGTATGTATTAAGACAGTCTACAAATTTACTGTTTGATAAGGTAGGCAGAAAATTAAAAGCCTCTACCTGCAAAATGGGTAAGCAAAAGGCAGTCATCATACAATAGACAGTCAAATTTGATTATAGTGGTTGGTCTACCACATGTAACTGGTAACTATGTAATTAACAGTGACTAGGTTAAGTAAATATGGTTTGGTGTGGTTTGGATTGGTTGGTTGGTTTTTTTTTTCCATTTGAATTCCCATGCTTGTTTTCGGGATTTTTTTGATTGAATTTAAACCTTGAGTTTGAAACCTGCTTCTCCACATAAACACCAGGGATGTGGTATAGAAATATCTCTGTGTGCTTTATTCTCACTCAACTGCTTGGAGCAACGTACATACTATGATGAGCACAGGCAGAAACACATAAAGCGGTGGCTATCTTTGTACCAAAGGTTGCCATACTGTGTCTGGATGTATGTATTGTCTATGCTACACAAGGTAAATGACAAATAATAAATTCAAATGAGATTCAAATTAATTCAAGTGAGATACATTAACATTTTAAACCTTTACCAACTTACAGAGCCTAGTAGAAGTAAAACAACGTAAGGAGTCATGGAAAGGATCTTGCTCCTTAGAGTTCTAGATGAGATTAAAAGACACAACATAAAATGAAATACTTTATTCCTGTGTATTGGGTTTGTGTGGCAAGGTTTTGGTAGTAGGGGGGCTAGAAGGGTGGCTTCTGTGAGAAGCTTCTAGAAGCTTCCTCTGTGTCTG
>VXBL01003208.1:48095-62552 GCA_013400195.1 Aramus guarauna
GGGGGGTGGGGGGGGGGCGGGGAACAAACAAAAAAGGCAAAAAACAACACCAAAACCACCTACAGGAGAATTTAAAGGAATAAGAATTGCTGGAAAAAGAAGCTGAAGGGAAGAAGACAAAAAATTGACAAGGGAAGAGGTTCTATGTTTAGCAAACAAAAGGTCAAAGAAAGAGACTGGGAAGAGAGATGCTGCTAAGCAGGAAACCCAAATGGAGGGAAAAAAAGAAAGGAAGTAATAGAAGCTGAGAAGACACAGCCATTCCTAAATAAGGGAATAAAAATAAAATACAAATAGTTTTTTAGTGGTCCTGTAAAAGCTACATCTCATATTTCAACTCTTCCACCAAAAATTAAAATTATTTGCTGTCCAACATATCCCTTGACTTTCCTTACTGCCAAACTAGTGAAAAATTAATAATGACTTGTACAGGGACATATTCAAAATCTTCCATACTATCAAATTCCTCATTTTTGCTAATGTTCTGTTCACTCTAAGTCTAGGGGAGAACAAAGGGAGATAAAAGATACTCAATATGACAAAGTTGTGTGCAAAGATGATTATATTCTCTTGTTCTCTATCTCCAGTGTGGATGGGTCTAAATTGCATCTGAAATATTCAGTTAAGATTTTAGAATAAGAAATGTATAAAAGTGAGGATGTGTAAATATTGGAAAATATTATCCATGGAAGTGTGGAATCATCATGTATGGAAGTTTTTAAGAATAAGTGAGACAAACACCTGTGAAGAATGGGTTAGATGCAGCTGATCTTACCTGGAGGCAAGTGGATGTCCAGCTGATGTTCTCTTTCTCTGTGATTCTAAAGTATAAAATGAAACACATTACTTACAGTGGAGAAACTGCATTATCCAGTCCTGGAGAGAATTCATTGGGAGCTATTTGTCTAGATGCCAATTGCTGTAATGGAGAGAGAGGAAAAAAAAAACAAAAACAAGACAGAGTTACTCTTCTCCCCCATCAGTTAGTACATCTGCCAGGTTGGATTTCAGATTTAAAAGAAAAGAGTAGGATACAAGTCTGGAAAGATTTACCTTTGTGCAAAACTTCCCCATCTTTGAAGTTACTAAAGTTTCACTTGTGTTTCTCCAAGAATCATAGAATCATAGAATCGTAGAATCATCTAGGTTGGAAAAGACCTTTAAGATCATCAAGTCCAACCACTAACCTAACCTTGCCATCCCACCACTAAACCATGTCCTCAAGTACCTCATCTATCCTTCTTTTAAATACCTCCAGGGACGGGGACTCAACCACCTCCCTGGGCANATGGGCCATGCCATCCCCTCTTCCCCAAGCCTGTACCGTTGCATGGGGTTGTTGTGACCAAAGAAGCAATGAGTGTTTTGCATAACTGGAGAATAAACCTGATGTATTTACAAGAAGAGTCTTAGGGGTTTTTTGAACTTTTAGGAGCTACTTGCTACTAAACCTGCAACTACTAGCAGAAATTGACAATTGGGTGAGCGAAGGAAGAGAAAAATAATTATGTCAGCAATTACTGCCTCCTGTAATCAGGAATTTTTTTTTCCTCTGCTTCAAAACCATTTTTTCCTTTTTTATTGCTTCAGGTATCACAAAACTTTTATGCAGTGCTAATCACTGTTAAGGGAGGAAATAACTATAGGAAGTGAAGATCACCTTTCCATCTTAATGGAAAAAAGCATTCTCAACTTTTATAATCTTCGGTGCTCAAAACCAGCAGGCTGTACATTTTTTGATGAAAAAATAGTAATAAGTACCTACAAACTTTCCATAAATTAATGAGGGCACCTGTTTTCTCCAAGATGCGCCTTCCTGGCTATTTCATGTTTAATTTTTGCACAAAGAGGTTCGAGGACATGTCCAGTCATTAAAAAAAAATAAAGTTGCTGTTTTTTCCAAAGTTCTCTATGCATCTTTGGAAACCTCATCTGAGAACATTCCTTACATTTAAACAAAATAAAGAGACCCAAACCAGAGTTACAACTTACCAAAGTTAAAGTAAAGTTAATTCCATGAAATATGCATTGAACTCTAAGGACATTTCTAAATAATGCATCTTCTTTAACACCTCCAATTGTCAAAATGATTATGTAAAATATGGAGGGAGGGGGAACAAATAAAAACAAAACCAAAACCAAAACTAAATACAAACACTTCATTTTAAAATGGAAAAATACACTGCTGTGTCTCAAATACATCTTCAAATGAAGGAACACTATTTTCTTTGTAAAATTTATTAATACCATACGATCAAAAGTGCTTTTTTAACTTATATCTGCTAGGAATTGATATATACTGCATTTGTATTTCTGTCATTTCTGGGACAAGTAAATATTAGAGCCACAAATTAGTGATTAGCCTTGGAGAGCTTTTCAGTACATTTCTAAAATCAGTTCCTTTTCTCAGTTTTCAGTGTTTCACTGGGATGCTCATGTTTTTCTCATTTCCTAGGAGCTATCACACATTTTGCAATTGACTACAATAGCCAAATTTGAGTCTGAGAATACTTCCTACTGCACTGTGAACTAAGCCACAAATTTAATAAAATTATTAAATAGTATAGGTTCAAAACAATCTACAGGCATAATTTAGTCAAAACATGTCCAGTTAGAAGAGATTATTAAGGAACTTGTCCAGATTTTTTAATCTCTTCAGGGATAGAAATATCACAGTCTATCTAGGCAACCTATTAAAATATGTCTGCCTTCACAGTAAGACTATTCTTCTTTATATTGAGTCAGAATTTCTCATGCTGCAACTATGTCCATTGTTTCTTGATCTATCCATCCCAAGGCCAAGTGCTGCATCCTGCACTTGAGTCACAACACCACCATGCAACACTACAGGCTTAGGGATGAGTGGCTGGAAAGATACCTGGTGATATTAAAATGCCTGGAGATATTTAAAACACACATAGATGTGGCACTTAGGGATGTGGTTTAGTGGTAGACTTAGCAGTATTAGGTTTATAGTTGGATTCGATGATCTTAAAGGTCTTTTAGAACGTAAATGATTCTGTGATTCTATTCTGTGTACTTCTGAGAAGCATCCGACCCCACCTTATCTACACCCTCTTAGACAGTAGTCTTAGACAGTAATAAAATTTCCCCTTTGCCTTCCAAAGGTTGAACAAACCTTGATTCTGGGTGATAGTATGTGTGAAACCTAATTCTCTTTGACCCTTCTTGTACTTTATGTGTTCCTTAACTGTTTTGGTGGCTCTCCATTGGATTCATTTTAGTATATCAATGTAATTTGGTAGTGCTAGCAGACAATTATAACATTGTTTCAAATGTTCATAGAAATCATCTTGGTTCTTTTAACAATATTTAATTTCTGGCCTACTTATTGAAGTGGAAAGTGTATAGACCAGAGTGGCAACTCTAAATTCTTCTGGTTTTCATCTAGGGAGGCTTTGTTTCATATCTGGCTTTTGCATAAAAAAATGCATTTAATGTCTTTCACCTGTGGTTTTTGTTGTTGTTGACATGAGTGTCAGTAAAATCTCAGAAAATATCTGCCTTCCCCTCCTCAGTTCAGTTACTTATATTGTGAAAAGGGCACTATACTAGCTGCAGATCCAAGATGATTTATAGTGTCAATGCTTTCCCTGAAGCTTTCACTGCATTGAACTACTACATCCATGTAGCATAGTGTTCACTTGGGCCTTGAAAGCAATTTAGATGACTTAGTCTTTTGGAAGGATCCAGCACTGCAGTAATGTGAGCATACCAGCTTCAAACAAGTTCAGGCTCTGCGCTGTGCTCCATACCTTGTGCAGACATAGCCTTAGGAAAAAAATCCCATAATGGTAAAAAAAACGTATCAGGATCCAAAGACACAGTAAGTTTCTTACTTTCCTCACTGATCATTTAAACATTAAAAATATTATGTTAGAAGAATCACTGGTAAAGTATATGTGGTATACAAAAAGCTTGTAGGTATTTGGGATATGACTAGTGCAATAGTAAGACCTTGATCTGGTGAAAATTCTGGGAGTCAGATTCACATGGAGATACCTAAATTTAATGCCTACGTGCAGATGTTCAAATGCAAAAACAATGTTTAAACTCCTGTTGTCATTCATAAGAACTACAGCTTGATTTAGCTGGATAAACACAGATGAGTATCTGTACAGGGTATCTCAGGTATCCCCTAGGATCAGCAGACAGGATTATTGGAGACCTGTGCTTTTCTGGAGCATAGTACAATGCTAACTGGGAAAGAGTAGGCCATCTCAAATCCTACAACTTTAGACATATGATTAGATTTATTTATGTATTTATTTATTTATTTATTTATTTATTTATTTATTTGCTGGTCATCTGAATCACTCTAGGTTCTGCTGGCCTGAAGTCCATTCAAAGCCTACAATTTGCTTTTTTATGTAATAGCATGATTATGACTGATACATTATTTTGCAGGAGACAGTGTCAGGAAATTGGCATCATTGAATCAGGAACAAGCTGTGAATAGCCCTGAAGAGGTATCAGGAACAGAATATTGAAATACCTGAAAAAAAAAGTTGAGAACTGAGAAACTTGAAACCTTTACAGAAATCCTCAGAGAGAGGAACATTAAACTCGTTCCAGTTTATTAGTGTCTTTTTTGTACTGGAGGGCCAAAACTGCAATATTCTACACGTGGCCTAACTAGTACTAAGTGCAAAGGGATGACTGTTTCCCTAGCTCTACTGGCTGTGCTCCTGTTAACACAGCTGAGGATCTTTGTCACCAGGACACACTGCTGGCTCATGTTCTTTTTCAGCAGAGTCCATTTCAGCAGAGCTGCTACATAGTAAGACAGTCCCCAGCCTGTACTGCTGCAAAGGTTATTAATTCCCAAATACATGACTTTACATTGGTTTTGTTTAATGCCAAGAGGTTCCAATCAACCCAGACCTCCCTCTAGTCTGTCCAAGTCCTTTCAAATGGCCATTCTACTCTCAAATAGGTTAACTTGTCCAACCTAGTTTGGTGTCAAACTTGGTGAGTCCACCATGTTGTCTGTTCTTCTTCTGTCTCCAGTGAAGATAGTATGTACAAGAAGTCTCAAGATAGATCCTCACAGGACTAAACTTGTTACTGGCCCGGGAACACTGCAACCCTTTAATCTCTACCCTCTGAGCCTACCTATGTAATCAATTTTTTATTCACCTAGTTGAACACCCATTCGGATCATAAAGTCTCAATTTGGATACACTGGAAAATAATGTTTAAAACCTTGCTAAAGTCCAGATGAATGACATCCACTGTTTTCCCCTTCACTTATGAATTAATCCATTTTATCATAGAACATAAATCTTTGGTAAATCCTTGCTGACTGTTCCTAGTTACTTCCACGTGCTCATAAATGTATTCCAAGAGGATTCACTCCATTTATTTTCCCAGGGACAAAAGTGAGGCTGACCTGAATGTTTTGATCCTTTGGCCTTTCTCAAATGCATGCAGCATTTGCCATGCTGTAGCTGTTGGGGATTTTCCTGCACTGGCATGGGAGGTGGGGTGCAGGGTTCTTTCTGAATCTCAATAAGAAAGGCAAGGCAACAAGTGGCCATCACAAAATAGCTGTTTTAATAAGATAGACTATAAATGTGGATAGCAAGTAAATCTTACATCCTTTCAGATGCTGTGAACCCTGCTTTCATGCAGTGTTGAACAGACCACATTTTCCCACAGCATGCTGCACACCTCCCATCCATGGACAGTTCAATGTCCCTCTCTTACCATGGTGCTTTTACCTTGCATAACAAACAAACCCATATATCTTCTCCTGACAGGCTGGAATGTTATCTGTTTCATCACATCCACCAAAGCACAGCATGGGCTGACACTGGGCACTTCAGCAGATTCCCTCACAGCAGCTACTCATGCCAACATATGAGCTTCTTAAGTGTTAAGTACAAGGCCCAGTAGAGCAGACGTGGTTTGCTCAAGATCATTAACTCTCTAAATATGACATCTTCTGCAAACCTCCCAATACAGGAGCTCCCTTGATCTCTATGACCATTCAAAGATGATAAGTGGCTTTGCTAGAACATCAGCCAGTTCTGTCAGTGCTCTTGGATGCAGTCTATCAGGTCTCATGGATCATGCTCCCTCAAAGAATCCCTGACTTTGACCTTCATCCACTGCTAGTAGTTATTATCTTCTTTGAAGTCTTTCAGTAATCACAGAGGCATGGCAGATCTTGTTGGTGAAACTGGGGATGTCCCTCTGACCTGCTATATTCTGTAGCACCTTGGAGTTCTCTCACACCTCTAAAATCCTGTGAACTGTTGTGATAATAACAGCAATAACACAATGCTGAACTCAGGAAAAATAAAAATTAAAAAAGCAAGAAAACATTTTTACAGGAATTTATTCTTTAATTTCTAAGCACCTGAATCATCTGAAGTTATAAAATTACATCTTTTAAGGAGGCCAAGCAGCGGTGACTGGCCAGTGGAGTAATAACAAGCACAGAACAACCAAAAGTTTAGGTAGAGAAACAACTACTAGGTGTGCTGCTTTGAACAGAAAAATTTAAGCCGTTCAGCTCCAGGCACAAGTTGGACATGCAATCTGATTACAGAGCCTTGGAAATCATTGTGAAGAAGCCAGTGTTGAGTATTTTTAAACAACTACAATGAATATCATCAAGACTCCAGCAGCAGGATGTTTTGTGTTCAGGAAAATAATTTCTGGTGGCAAAGATAGCAGACAGGGATGAAAGTAACTCATAACCTAAGAGAACAGAGTCTGTCAACATCCTACAGCTTTATTTTTCCTCTTTGAAGGGGTGCCCAATATTTCATGAGGGTTCCAAATAAATCACAAAGAAGAAAGAAGTGAAACAGGGCAAAAACCAGATTTTATCCTATACTGGTCAGATCATAAGGAATAAATGCCTAACACTGGCAGCATAAACTGGGATTTTGTAGCAAGAGAATTATGTGCTAATTTCAGTGAATCAAAGAACTGATAAAATATTAAGAAGACATACTCCTTGCCCAGGTACATCTGGGGCAAGTCAAAGAATTAAACTACTAAGTCAGAAAATAATGCCCAGTTGTTAGCATAATTGGAACAATATGAAATTCTTCAAGAGTTCAAAACAGAGGATTTTATGGCTCAAGTCATACCATCTTGCTTCTGAGACAGAGTGAAATACGAGAGGATGACATGGTGAAGTAAGCTAGTCCTTCAGTTTCCAAGAAGGAAATGTATTTAAGATATTGAAAGTGAGTATGGCAAAATGTGGTTTTCTTGATATGATGCATGAGTATAAGAAGCTACAAATCATTTAAGCATCATTTAAAAACTGTTACAGCAATTGGGAATTTGAATGAATGGTACCTGCCCTTGAATATTTGGAAAGAAAAAGAAAGCAAATTTGGCTATACAACAAAGGCTGGTGGCAAAAGTAGAACAAAGGTCTTTACATAGAAATGTTAAATGATACATTTGACTTCTCTGTCATTAGATTATATAATGCATTTCAGGGACTGATGAATTGGAGAATGCATTTCAGGGACTGACGAATTGGAGAAAGTGGACTGCTATCAAGTCAACAAATGCCTAAACAAAAGACACAAAATCAAAAGCCAGTAGAAGGAATAAATGGCAAACTGCATGAGCCTTGGACAAAGTGGCCAGCATTAGTTAGACTTGGTCATTGTGTATGCAAATGCTGAAATGCCAGGTAACAGTTTTGTAATTATTTTTCTTAGCATAGAGCCAAGTTTTAATGGCAAAATGGCAAACTTAGATTTTTTTTTTATTATTATTATTTTTTTTTTTTTATTACTAGCCAACACGTAGGGCATGAAACAGGAAGAATGGCAACAGGACATTGAGATCAGATTTCTCTGCCTTCAAAAAAGAACAAACTATGACTAAAATAAAAGTCAGTCTCTGGAATTTCCAAAAACTGGTTTAAAAATGAAAATGCATAAAAAATATAATTAAATAAGAAAATATGCTGATTTGTTTTTTCCTGTCTATCAGTAGTCAGGTATTATTCATAGAACTTCCGCATTCCTCTCTGTGAGAAAAACAAGCCCTAAAATTACGCTAAGTATACAAAAATGATATTGTGCTTTTAGAAATAACAGAAGACATGATGTAACACTGAAAAATATAGCCTACAGCTTCCTCATTAGAATTTCATGCTTCTACCTCAATCTTTAATTAGAATTTAAAGTTGAGATCTAAAGCACTAGTTAAAGCCAAATTACAGCTGGATTTCCTGACCTTTAGCTGAAGTGTCTCTTTCATCTGAAGGTTTAGTAACTTTTTTGCTTTTAAGAAAAGGAACAATTTGCTCTGGGTTAATATGATTGTCTGCCTAGAGGGAAATTTTCAAAACATGTGTAGATGCAAATATTACATGTGTAAGAATCCACATTTCTACAGGCAAACTGACATTTGCAAGTGCAAATTGGATGGCAGGAAATTGAGTTATCCAGTTTACACATTCAAAAGTTGTTTTGAGTTCACTTGGACAGATATGTGGCATGGCACCAGGAAAGCATTCTGGGAATGGTAGTTCACAGAACATCCCCAGCAAAGTACATATTGGGCTGCTTGAACCGATAAGAAAATAAATACATATAACTTCATTGTAGGTAAGAGGAAGAAGTCAAAGTTCTTTCAGTTTCACAAGAAGAAAAAGAATGGTGTACTTACTGGAAACAGGACTAGCAGATCTTATTTATTGAATCAATATTTGTTTAAGAAGCCCAAAAATGCTAAAAAGAAGGCCAGGAATACTTTTTTTTGCAATGCAGAAAGAGCTGGAGAAGGAGGCTTATTAAACTAGCTTGTGGTTTATTTAAGAAATAATTTATCATAAAGTTACTAAAAGCCTAAAAGCACAGGAATCATAAAAAAGGGCAAGTTTTGCCCAAGTCAGTTCTGTCAACCAGAATAATGTTCTTTGAGATGCCTTTAGAGTTTTGTTATCCTGAAAATAGTCAAATTTTGTCAGTTACAATGATCCTTGGGACTCATTTGTCCTAAATGTATACAAGTAAATTAGTAATCTACATCTAAGGTACTCTCATGGCCTGTGTTACATAACCCCTCCAAGAGGAGATAAATAGCACTCAGGAGACTCCTCTTCCTTCCAATTGATAATAAAAAGGGATTAAAGTCATAAGTTAGGGGGTTATGTTTATGTTTAAAATTTAGATTATCTAACTACTAAACATCTAAGTCAGGCAGATGAATCCCACCCGAGTCTGCCTATAGACATCTGGAGAAGAACAGCTGCACCAGATGCAGCAGAATTCTGCTTTACAAGCAGAATGTGAAAGCTCTGGAGCCAAACTTTGCTACACCTGAAACCATTGTAAAAGTCTGCTTGTACTGGCTTGAGGCATTGTCTGATCCAATAGTAATCCTTGAGGTCAAAATGGGACTGTTATTTCCTATTCCTTTTTTTTTTTTTTCCTTTTTCAATAAGTTAGTTATGTTTGTCTAGTGTTACACCATCTTCTTTCTTTTTAGAAGGGTACAAGAAGAAAGAAGCCTGATTAAACAATTTTTCTCTGAATAATGGTTATTGTGTCTCTGAACTGTGCCTCCTGATGTCTGCTAGGAACTTTGTGCAAGTTTTTTTTCTACTTTTTCCTCCTTATTTTACTGTTAAGGTCTTTTACATTAATGCAGATTAATTTAATGAGGTTATTCATAGTCACTGTTCTTACTTGTAGAGGTATATCTTGATATATGTTGTAATAAAATATAATCCTATTTCTTTCAAAAAGAGTGCTCTGGTAAAAACCATGTTTCTGCTGTACCATTGTCAAAAAATTAACAATTACCCAGACTGCAAAGAACTCGCTTTTTGTACTTGTGCCATTTCTTAACATATCTTTTTCTCACAGGCTTTAATACTACTGTTCTTAGTAATTTTAATCACTGTATCTATGTCTGCTTTTTTTTAAATTCCAGTCTATTTTCCCAAGCAATATTCTGAAACACTCTAATTATGTTTTTTTGGTGGTTTTTTTTTCCTTTTTTTTTTTTTTTCTACTAGCTTTTATTTTTTACAATCCTACAGAAAGGACTTTCAACACTGAAAAGTATAGATATTATTGTCATGTTCTTTGCTATATATCAAGGTCCATTTTGTTCTCTCCTTTGTTGTGAGTACCACTACAGTGGTATCCCTCTTCTATATTTTATAACCTGTCTGTCTAATGGACTTTTGAGGGAAGTAACACAAAAGTGTGTGGCATATCAACCAGGAAAAATACCTATGTGGTTACAGTCAAGCTTTTCACATTAAATTCTTGAGCTTCAGAGACCCAATGTAATGTGAATCTAAAATTAATTTACAACATCCCATCATCTGATCTACACTTCATCTATATTTGTATTTGCAGTTTTCAATGTAAAAAAAAAAGCATCTTCAGGGGTTTACCTAAAATGGATGGGTTGAGAACTCTTACTTATTATGTTAACTCTGGGAAGCATAGACACCGTAGGAGCTTGTTTCAAACAGTTACCCTCAGACGAGTTCTCCCTTCTGCTTCCTGACCCTTCACAGTGCATCTCTAGGCAAAAGATTGATGGGACTGCATCTTCCTTCTGGGTTTGCAGTATTGCAGGCTTACAGTGATTCAAGACCTTTGCTTTTTTCCTTTCTCCTTTGCTGATTGCTTTAAAGTGGAATTATGAAAAAGGAACAAACCTCAAAACATATCTTTATTGTCACTTATTTCTTGTGTAACAGCCATTTTCTTTTGCCATTTATGAGCACCTCCTAATTTTATATAATAGGTAAAAGGTAACAGGTAAAAACTGTAAAAGGTAAAACTGTCAAAAGCAAATAGAAATTTAAAGGGAGGTGTCACCTCTACCTAAATAATGCTATATTACTTTTATTCTTCATCTCTTTTTTCTGCTCAAATGTCACTTAAGAGGTTCTAGAAGATTAGTATTTTAAAAAAATATCTCCTTATCCCAAAAGAGAGGGAGGATCTCTAGCTGATAGTAATGGATTTTGACAACTGTATCTCTGGGAAACCTACCCATTGCAGGCATAGGAAACAAACTTCTGTGTGCCCTTTTAGTAATCACTTTTTCAGATTGGTCTGTTGTTAATGGTTCCTTAATTACATTCTGTTTCAGGCTTGACAATTTTTCATTTCTTCTTGCTTCCTGACATGCCCTCCAATTTCAAATTATTGTTCTTCTTTCTGTTCCCAGAGATGTAAATTACGTTATTTATGTCATCTTCACTGGCTTTAGTTTTCCTCAATTTTTGCCTGCCTATCAGTGACAGTCTCATCAGTGCATCCTAGTTCAGGTTCTTGTTCTTATTCTTTCTCCATTGTGAACCATTACTGTTTTCTGGTTGCTGTTACCTTCTGCATCTACCATCTTTTACCTTCATTATATAACAGGATTTATTTAAAAAAGGAGAAGTATTCAAGGAAAGACCTTTTCTGCTTTCACGTTTTTGGCACTATGTCTCACTTCATTTGGCTGGAAAGTTTCTTCAGTCTTTTTTTTAGGAAATAATTTATCTTTATGCTTCTGAGAGGTTACCTTGTGAAACTGTCCTTTGTTATGTGTTGCCACTATGGCCTTAGGTCTTCTCTCTTACATCTCTTTGTTGTATGTCCATACAGTGTCTCATTCTGTGGGATATTGTCAGCCTTCAGAAACTTCTGCTAAAGGTAATGAAACAAATGCCTATAAAGTATTTCCTGCTTTTCAGTGACAGATGAATTCAGAAATACCCTTTGCCAGTCTGCAGAAGATGCTCTTCTCTCTACCTGCATTGCTGAAAGTGGGTGGTTACAGGTATTTAAGCGCAACCCATAGCTGCAATCTAGCCTGGAGGTCACCAAATTCTGCATAATCATCCAGCCATTAGGGGGCTCTTATTTATAATTGCCACAGAAAGAGTTTTCACTCAAAGGTCACAGAAGTTCTCATATTCAAACACAGCAAAGAACTAGAGAGAATATGACAGCAAGTCTATTTGGCAACAAACTTTCATTACTTTATATAAGTGTCAAAATCTGGGGGAAAAATCTTTTCTTTTCAAATAACACTAATTCAATCTTTCCAGCCTGTCTCCTCAATCTGCTTAACTTCCTTTTGTAGGCAGAACATTATGCCAGCTTGTATCTGATGTAGCTTGAGCTAAGCATCTCATGTAGATGTGCTGCTTCTGTACAACTGCAGAAACAAAGACAGAACTGTGTTCCTCGTGCCACTGAACTTTCAAGATCATGGTGATCTGCATGCTAACTTAATCTCATAAAGAATTTACTTAGAATCAAACTCTGGTCTCTTTCCCCTTTACTATAATTCTAGTTCTGTGAGGAAAATCCAAGCGAGCGTGAACAGCCATGAGCGATCAAGACTTTTAAACTTCTGTGCCCTCTATTGACCCCTTCAACATTGATGTTCCATCAAGGATCATTCTTAGCCTCACCTCGCTTATCTTGCACTGATGAGATGCAGCATAGGTTCTACATCTGCATTAGACAAGCTCATTAAAGTTTGTGAAATGCTCAGAGAGTGTGCTAATAGAGGGCATGTAAGTATGCAGATAGACAGAAACACCTGCTAATTGCCTGGAAGAAAGCTGATTAGTCTAATTCTGGCAAAGTACAATTTATATGCTGTCAGACTTGTTCCTTTTCTGAGGTGACCAACAGTGGCTGAACTACTTTGGTACATCTTCTAGCCTTCAAAGCAGCTGGACACAGTTTTATGCTTAGGATACTCTTCCTGTTTCTGAGATCATGAATGTTATGTTTGGCTCTGCATGTAAACAATTGAGCTATAAAGCTAATTTTTATTTAATTTTTCAAGCTTAGTCTGAGGTATGTATTGCCCATGATACTTATTTACATTTGCAAAACTATGTGCACTCCATCCATTATGTGAGGTTTCATTTAAAGAGATTTGAACAGTTTGAGGTAGAGTAGCTATTTGGAGTGTAATTAAATTATCTCACTTTGCTTCCCTGGAAACTTCAATTAGGAGAGAGATATTTCTGTTGGAAACGATGTGTATTTTGTTGATATGTAGAAGAAAGAAGGACAAAGATGGAAGGGAAGCAGTTAGTGATGTCTAATGATGGGGAGGGGAGCATGCAGCAGACACAACTTAGATTTCTCCATCAAGAAGAGGGTGTTAATGTCTCAAATAATGGCTGTAATATACATAATCCTTTAGGAATTACTATTATGGTAAATATAATAAGAAATCAGTTAATAACACTTCAGTTCCTTCCAGCAATTCTGCTGTACTTACCTTATTTAGCTGTCATATAGTAGTGATGGGATGAGTCAGAGATTATGGTGTCACATTGATGGTGAACAGCTTCCTGTGAAGGACTAGCATAAGAGGATCTTTGTCATAGATCAGGCCTCTTTCTTTTTTATTCTCTTAATACTAAAATTATTATTACTGTCATTGTAAGAGGAAAGGGGAAATTGTTATTCTTTAGGGAAGAGTCTTCTGAATTCTAGCAGCTTGGTAATACAACATCATTTTGAGGAGATGAAGAAGGAATCCAAACACTTCATCCACTTCTGAAAATGATAACAACTTCAGGCAAGGCATTCAGTGGTCATTTTTATAACAAAGGCAGCCATAGACATAATGTTTACAAAATGTTCTCTTCTTTGAATGGATAGCAGCGTAACACTGACAAAGATACCTTTTATGACCTCAGCTGCTCTATATTGATAGCGTAGCATTTTGTTATTGTTATTTTTTTTCTGGAATGCATTGTCATGGTTCAGATAATTCCAGAATTTATTTTTCAAATGCCTTTTGATTTTAACAAATCATCCATAATAAAATTGCTCTAGGCTGAAACATGAGCATGCTTGTGGAAGCTATGAATTAGGAAGTCAAATGTGTTACAGTAGAGGTCCTTAACTACAGGGTGTGTTAATATGATAATTGTAAGATTCAGTCAGTGAACTACCTGAAGACTATTAATTAACTTGAAATTCCAGTGTTGCCTTTGTTTCATAGCCATTATAGACTATTGCATCTGTGTATTGTCATGAGTAGAGAAGTTTTTTTGTTAATTGTATAATACACATTAGTATTACAGTGTAAAAAGTCACGTGTATTTTAAAATGACAAATGCACTATATACAGGCTTTCAGGGAACAAATTCAGGAGTTTATTTAAGTTGTCAGTAATAGAATAACTTTGGCAAACTGGATCCATTTTTAGTGTGTTTTTTGCATGACTAGATTTATAAAACAGGATCATGATCTACTGTGATCATAATACAATTTGGAAAGAGGTTATTATGCTCCATGCTGAGCTTTTTTTGTTTACTCTGGCCTTCATGTGTGTGCTGGACAGTGTTTTCAAATCTTGAATATTTTTGGCTCTGATGGTCAGCTTAGAAAGACAACCTTCTGTGCCCCAGAATATATCCTTCACATAACACAGAAGAAACTTTCTTTTTTTTTTTTT
>VXBL01003208.1:65876-100642 GCA_013400195.1 Aramus guarauna
AAAAAAAAAAAAAAAAAGCTTTTAAGTCATTCAAGCTGGAGAAAATGCCTTATATTGTAAAAATTAGAAAATATTGTCTATTTGTCTTAGCAAAGACAAGATTGAAAGGTGTCTTGAATACAATGTTTAAGCACCTTTGCAAAGAGAAAGCACTGAATGCCAGAGAGCTCTTTGGAGGAACAAGAATCACTGGATAAAAGGTCTAGCTAGAAAATTTAAATGAGATGACATAAATACATTTTCTAAAATGAAGGCAATTAACCACTGGAATATATTTAAAGATGTGAATTTATATTTATGTCCTTTTTTTTTTTACCGACTTCTCAATAGAGTCACAATGACACTATTTTTTTCAGACTTTGCTTTTTTCTGAAACACTTGTATGTCCCTCTTGACTTTGAGACGGTAAGAGAAGTTGAATTTGAGTTCCAGTACACGAAGACTTCTAAATATACTATCAGAAATACATTAAATATAAAACAAACTAAAATGCATTTCTCAAACCTGTTTATACAACAAAAATAATGCTCAGATTGATGGATTGATGGAATTTCTAGGTATTTTAGACCATAAAATTTTATATTCTCTTAAGGAGATGAAGAGCATGTTCCCTAGCTGATAGGAGAGTTGACTCTGCAGTCCTTTGAGACTAAAAATCTCATTGATATAATTGGAAATTTGTCAATAGTGTTTATGAGAGATATCCATGCAAATGCATAGCTGTGTCTGGAGCCATATAATACAGGAACACTGTTTTAGAAAGAGTCCCTTTTAATATCAAGTGTCTGAAAGGTTCTGTAGAGAATACTGTGTTTATGTAGATGTAGTAGATTTAGTTTTAGCCAGGATTAATCTAAGTTGAAATGTAAACTCTGACTGGGGCTGCTGGTCAGTGCAAAAATTGATTTAGTGGTTTATATTTTTCATACAGAAGGACAGAATAAGGAACTACATCTATTGTATCATTCTGCATTTAGAATGCCAAACATGGGTATAGGGTGGATTGACCAGTATTTCTAGGGAAATACATGAATTATGCCAGCTGAGAAAAAAACTCATAGACTACCAGGTGTCTAAATCAGATACAACATTCTAATGGCCAGCATATGTGAGTCATACTATTTCTGTCCTGGCAGCAATCTTTTTTTTTTTTATAAATCAGTGGAGTCAATGATGATATCAAAGGGCAGAAAAACAGCTGGATTACAGAAAGCTTTAAAGCCATTTTTTGAAAGAAAGAATAATCTAAAATCCCCACCAAACAGAGGTAAAAGAGAAATAGAATAAATTGCTTCATCAACATCAGGTTAACCTTTTGCATGTTATTTGAAAGCATTCAAAAGCAGTCCCAGCATTAAGGCTAAACAGAGAAACAGAGGAACAGGGGTTTGGAATAGCTTTCTAGCAGTAGTGGTGTGAAACAAACTACTAATTATTCTTGAAATTGATTATTTTATGAATGGATTGTATGATATAATTATCTGTGATACCAAAGGTCTGAAATTGTTAAGCCAGGAAGACCCTTCCAATTCCATGTGTTTGTCCCATAAAGTAAAATATTAGGTAGAGGGAACTAGTATTATGTCTGAGAGTGGCTTTATGCTTCAATTCACAAAGATTAAAGAAGAAAAAGAAGAAAAGTGTGTTTATCTGGCTTGTTCACAGAGATTAAATTACCCTGATATAAGCAGTGGTGTCGGCTCTGTTGTTTCACATAGGAGAAACATGTTTGAAACTCTCTTGTACAGGGCTCTTAAGTTTATTGATTAATACTGAATTTCTTCGATTTTGAGTAGTTTCAGAACTGCACATTCTGGTACTTTTGTTTATAACAGTATATCATGCTAAGGTTTTATGACCCTTTGCAAAGGAATTTTCAATACTTATTTAATAGAACACTGAAGCTAGCTTTGGAGAAGAAATACTCCACACAAATAATTTCACTGTGAATCTCTTGAAGTAAGATTTATACACTTCATAAAAATGTGTACACAGGCTAACATAACAGAGACTGTTTCTAATTGCTCATTGAAATCAGCATGGGCCCATAACTATGGGCTGCAGGGCTCCAACTCTTGACTTTTTAATCGTTTTCCTAAAGGTATCCATTTCTCATTGGAGGTGAGAGATGAATGTGTAGCTGCTAAGTGTGAGGAGGATGGTAATGGAAATCAGTAGTGTTAATTAAATTACAAGAATTAACATATCCAGTATTTCTTACTCCTCTAAGCTTTTGCAACTGATAATGAGAGTGAAGAGTGTTTTATGATCCCCTCCTTCTCACAGACCAATCTGCATCCAAAATCTTTGCCAAGATACCGGTGAAATTTTGACTAATTGTTCATTTGTTTTGGTCTCCTCCCCCTCTTTCAACAGATTCAGTAGTTCAGAAAATACAGACTAAAAAACCAGACAAAAAATGCAAACAAACCCCTTTCTATTCATCTTAGCTGGATCAAACTTGGACCCTGTATCTTTGAGTAGTGATGAACCATATCATTCCAATCCCCAGAACAACAGAGAATTTGTGAAAAACTTGTTCAAAATGAGCAGAAAACAGATGTGGTTTGGGTTTTTTGATTTTTTTGTTTGTTTGTTTGTTTGTGGATTTTCTTGGTGTGGCATTTTCTTACCACCACCCCCCCGCCCTGTTTTGCTTGCTTAATATTGTGTCAGTGGCTGAAAAGTCGGTCAAGTTGGACAAAAAATTTTTTTTGTAATACTCTAGAAGTAGCAATTTCTGAAAATAATAGTGTATGTGTTCAAATTGAAATATCGATGAATAGGAGATTGGTAGGCAAGGCAGGCTAATTAGCTACAGCAAACATCTTTTTCTACCTTCTTTTGTCCTTGGTTCGGTAATACACTTAAGACATCATTTAAGGCTCATTGTAGCTGTGGCCTTTTCTACCTGGACCTATTGCATTGTTTCACTACTAGAGTACTTGGTGCAATTGTGCTCATATTTGTAACTTAACATTTTGCAATTTATTTAAGGTAAAACAGACAAACAAAAAGAAAATCTAAATTTATAGGTCTTAATGATTTCTCTTCACACAGCTAATTACATCTACTTTTTAGTTAGCATATGTTCCTCCATCTGCTTAGATTTGACTTTTCTTATTGAGGTTAATTATTGTTTTCCATCATGGTTGAGGTTTTGATTTGTCCTTTTTTAATCAATCATCTGACTGAGGCAGCTTTTACATTTCAAAATAGCAAATTTACACATTTATAAACACAGAACTGAACCTTTTGTCAGTGATCATACAGCAGGACTTAATATTATATAAAATTATAATTGCCTTTGGTGAATTTTAATTCCTATAAACTTTCCATTTTTCACTGAATTCTGTTGACATAAAATTTGTAAGGTGTCCCACTGAAGTGTATGAAATCTAAAATCATATACAAGAAACCATCACTGTTTTAAAAAGTCTGACTTTTTTCTCATTATATATATTAAAACCAACTATGGTAGATAAAATGATTAATAAAAAATAAATATTTTAAAAAATCAAATATGAGTAGTTCGTGTGCAGTTTCAAACCAAATTATATATTTTGAAAATATTATTCTGTGTTATGAAGAAATATATTCATTAGATAAAGGATTTTATACTTTTTTTCTTGCTTCTCATGCCAAATTTCTATTCTTGACAGCAATCAATCTTCCATAAACAAGCACTCATTGTCTCAGTTGTTTTGGCACCAATGGGAAATGAAAATTGACACAAGAAACACAAAAGCACAGTGATAATTACGTTTTATCCATCCTTTCTTCATCTTAAAACTTTCTGGGGCTTTAAACTTTCAGCAAAATCTTTTTTGGCTCACCTTGAAGCACTCTTTTTCCATCTCATTCATTCGTGTTATCTTCTGTGCTGTTCTGACAGCATAAATGCGTGCATTTCAAACATTTACCCAAAGCTCGTCTTCTGACTTATGACTGTTATTGTTTTTATGCCACAGTACTTTTTTTCCCCCAAACAATAATCTTACTCCATTTGTGGAGTCAGCTATTTGACCTTCAGTAACTTCTTCTTCATTCACTTGGGAATTGATTTATTCCCATGGTTGGAAGATATTTACTTGTATCATTCCTTGAAATGATGCTAAAGTGAATTCTATGCGGTGGAATACTTGTGTCGTAGGCGTTAAACTGTGAACACTAACAGGAGGTGGATAATTGGATATATCTATGTGAGTGTGTGAACTCAAAACTGAACTTTTGAACTCGCAAGAAGAAGCCTGCTATTTGCTAGATGGAACTGGCATGGGCTGGTTGTAAATTTTTTGTAACACTTGAACTAAACAAACTTAGCACATCCTAAACTTTCAGTTAATAAAAAGACATGAGAGAGAACCACCAGTTAGGAAGCTGAACACATTTGTGCTTTTGCACACAGACTGTTTAGGTAGGGAAAACTGAGGACTTAGACTGCCAAATAGAAGAGCTGGTGCTGAAAAATAGGGTTCACAAAAAGAAGAAATGGCCTTGGAAAGAAGTGGCCTCAGAAAGGTGATGGTGAAGATCTTGGCTTTGCCCTGGCTGAAGAAAAGATCCTGGAAGTGATGAAAGATCACAGAGTTCACAGACGTGCATGGAGATGAAAGCTGGGAGGGCCCCAGTGAGGCCCCCTGGCCAGCAATGCCCAAGACTGGTAACTTTGAACACAGGCATGACATGAACTGATAGGACGTACTGCCCAACTTTCCCAGCCCAGCAATGACCCCCCTGCAGGGAAAAACAGCTGAGTGCTACTGAATGCAATGCTGTGGGTTAGTGAGTGTCTGAGGTAACTGAGTAGCTCTAATCTCTTTTTTTTTTTTAATAAATCAGGGTATCCAGATCCACTATAAGCTATCACTTATTCTGTGTCTCTTGAGAGAAGAGTGCAGGAGATGAGACTAGCAGTTCAGTGTATCCAAATTAGTAAGTAAACAACCCAGAAATCAGATTTTGAACATGCAATTTCTTTTAAATTTTCACCCATGCAGGTAGATGACCAGGTCTTAAAAGCATGAGAGAAAAGGGAATCTGTCTATCCCAAACATATGGCATATGGCAAAGTTTTAGGCCACTGTTTAATCCATTTTTCTAAAGTGAATACCTCCTATATTATTAAATAGGAGACAACCATCCATAATTTCTAAAATTAGACACCTAGTTTTTCCAATATAGAATCATAGAGTGGTTTGGAAGGGTCCTTAAAGATCATCTAGTTCCAAACCCCTGCCATGGGCAAGGACACCCTCCACTAGACCAGGTTGCCTCAAAACCCCATCCAACCTGGCCTTGAACACTTCCAGGGAGGGGGCTGCCACAGCTTCTCTGGGCAACCTGTTGCAGTGCCTCACCACCCTCAAAGTAAAGAATTTCTTCCTCAGATCTAATCTAAATCTACCCTCCTTCAGCTTAAGGCCATTACCCCTTGTCCTATTACTACACATCCTTGTAAACAGTCCCTCTCCAGCTTTCCTGTAGAGCCCCTTCAGGTACTGGAAGGCTGCTATAAGGTCTCCCTGGAGCCTTCTCTTCTCCAGCCTGAACAACCCCAACTCTCCCAGCCTGTCTTCATAGGAGAGGTGCTCCAGCCCTCTGATCATTTTTGTGAACCTCCCTTCATGACTTGCTCCAACAGCTCCATGTCTTTCGTTTACTGGGGCCCCCAGAGCTGGACACAGTACTCCAGGTTGGGTCTCATGAGAGCAGAGGGGCAGAATCACCTCCTTGCCCCATCCAATCTGATCTTGAACACTTCCAATGATGGGGCAACCACAGTTCTCTGAGTACCCTATGCTGGTGTCTCACCTCCCTCCTCGTAAAGCACTTCTTTCTTCTATCTAATCTAAAACTACATTCTTTCAGTTTAAAACCATTGCCAGTTGTCCTGCCACTACACATCCATTCCATTCAGTCTGGTAAAAAGGTGCTCTCCATTTTTCTTATAAGTCTTGTACATATAACGAAAGGCTGCTCTAATTTCTTCCCAGAGCCTTCTCTTCTCCAAGCTAGTAATCCCAACTCTCTCCATCTTTCTTCATAGAAAAGGATTTCCACCCCTCTGGTCATTTCTGTGACCCTTCACCAGACCATCTCTAATAGGTCCATAGCTTTCTTGTGCTGGGGGCCCCACAGTTGGATGCAGTAGTCCAAGTGAGGTATCACCAGTGTAGTAGAAGGAGAAAACCACCTCCCACAACCTGCTGGCCACGCTTCTTTTTACGCACCTCAGGATACAATTGCCTTTCTGGGCTGCAAGCACACATTGGCCTACTCATATTCAATTTTTTCATCTACCAATATCCACAGGTTCTTCTCCACAGAACTGTTCTCAATCCATTCATTCTCCAGTCTGTACTTATACTGATGACTACCTCAGCCCAAGTGCAGGACCCTGCACTTGACCTTGCTGAACTTCATGAAGTTCACACGAGCCCACTTTTCAGCCTGTCAAGTTCCCTCTGGATGGCATCAGGGAAAGTCTATTCAATCTCACTGACTATATCATTAATAAAGATATTGAACAGTACTGTTCATACAAAGGTGAGGCTGAATAGTAGTTTCCAAAGTCCTCCTTTTTACCCTTTTAAAAATTGGATGTGATGTTGCCTTTTTTTCCAGTTACTGGGAACTTTGCATGACTGCCATGACTTTTCAAATATGATGAAGAATACCTTGGGAACTGCATCAGCCAATTCCCTTAGGACCCTCAGTTTCATCTCATTAGGTCCCATGGGCATGTGTATGTTCAGGTTCCTCAGATGGTCTTGAACCTTATCTTCTCCTACAAAGGGTGGAACTTCATTTCCCCAGTCCCTGCCTTGAGATTCAGGGACTTCGGAGATGTGGGAAGAGAAATTGCCAGTGAAAACTGAGGCAAAAAAGGTTGCTGAGTTCTTCAAACTTCTTGTTAGTTGTCACCAGATCTGATCTCACTTATCTAGGGTGTGTGTGTACAGTTTCTTCTGTCTTCCTTTTCTGATTAACATATCTATAGAATCCCTTATTATTGTTCTTCACATCCCTTGCCAAAATATAGCTTCAGCTGTGCCTTAGCTTTCCTGATTCTATCCCTACACTCCCAGGCAGTATCTTTATATTCTTCCTAGGATGTGTGTCCCTGCTTCCACTACCTACTCATTTCCCTCTTCTTTTGCAGTTTGACCAGGAGGTCTTTACTCAGCCAAATACTCAGTATTTACTTTTGAAAGTGCATCTCTTACCTTCCCTACACGTCATGCCTTGATTAGCACCAGAGGGTTAATCTCAGAACACCTGAAGCTCATTCCTCCTTGGTGAAAGAACAAGGGAAGTTGAGCGGTGGGAGTGCACCCAACAGGCCCTACCTGCTGATGTGCATTCAGCCTGTGGGATATAAAACCTTCAGTCTGAATTAAGCCTCCCAAAATCTTTACAGTGTCAAAGTTCTTCCCAGCAGCTCCTTCACCTTTCAGCTTTTGTCCCTTAGCACCAGTGTTGTAATGCAAACATACCCTACAAAGTACCTTAGCAGTGAACTTGTCTTATATTGGCTTTGTGTTTGCTCCTCTCTTACTTCCCAAGTTCGCAATATTTATTTTTGTTGTATGGTGTATTGATATAGGAAATGATTTCTGACCGCAATAACACAAAATTCATTAAAAAATACCCAACAGTGTAGGATTATTGCTATTTATTGTCTCTCCTGTAGAAACCAGAGATGCAGCTGTGACCAGGAATCCCCTTTATAAGGCAATGTGCCCAATATATCTGGGACCTGGGCGAGATATTTTGGATATTGCCAAAACCAGATCATAAAAAACCCAAGATGGATAAAATAATGCCTGGAGGGGAAGACAAATAAAATACATAATATCATTATAATCTACATTTTACAAAGGAGACACTGAGGCATAAGGAGGATAAGCATAGTAACCAGAAAGACCTGGATCATACACACACACACACCAGATTTATGGTATTTTATGAGTGCCTTAGCAACAGGATCATGGAAAAACAGGAAAGATAGTTGTTCTGTCAGTATAGCTCTCTGTTGGGTTAATGAGCTCTCTTAAAAACTTAGATTTGTTTATATCCTTGCACCATTGCAGTGAAAATGACAGGACTATATCATCACACTAAACAGACAAAAGTAATGGTTAAACTTTGTCTATTCTATTCCATTTCTTTAGTTCCAAGTTGATAGTAATATCAGCTTTGCACCTGGTCTCCCAGATAATAATTGCAGGAAAAATATTACACCAACAAATGTGCCTACACAAAAAGAGAATTACTGACCAAAGTAAACTAAGAACTTAGCTATTAGACTCCTCACTGTCATTATAAAAAGTCAAAGGAAGGAAGGAAGGAAGGAAGGATATGAAGAGCTAAAACTGACAGATTAAATACTGTAGCAAAAATCTACCAAAATCAGAAGCTGCTTTTTTTTTTTTTTTTTTTTTTTGTCAGANTGAAGGTGTTTTTTTTTTTTTTTTTTTTTTTTTTTTTAGTTTTTATTTTTAGTTATATGAAAAGAAGAAAAAAAATCTGTGAGCAGGAGCATGCTTTAAAGAAAAGCTTGTTAGGATGTGAGTTTTCTTGGCAAAATTTTTTTGGCAGAAATTCTCAATTAATTTAAACTTTTCAATTGAGAACACTGGTTATAGAAAGGAATAAATGGTGCTTTGGAATTTTTATTGAAATGAGAGAAAGAGAAAGCTAGAGAACACCATATGTGTCTGTCCCAAAGATCTACTTTGTCAGGATATATTTTAAATATAAATATATATTTTAATATAATACCTTAATTTATACCTTTAATTAATATGTAAATATATATATAGTAATATAATATCTATGCAAAGTAAAGCAGGGAAAACTGAAAAGCATTTATTTCTCTCTGTTACTTCCTCTAGTAGCTTTCTGCTCAGGGTGCTAGTCCAGCATGGAGAAGTGCAGAATGAGTGAAGGTGAGACCCTATCTTTCCAATCTCAAATGAAAAATTTGCCAGTTTTGAGCTATGCAAGAGATTTTGTGAGTTTAGATTGGAGAGAAGAAAAGAACGTCTCTGTTTCCGTGTATGGAAAGTTTTACAACATTTCAGAGTGGAAAACTAGTATACAGAACTGTAAGGAACAGTGATGAAAGCATCTTAAAGATTATATTCAGCTCATACAATTTTATCTTGAAGTAATTGTAGATTACAGTTTTATGTGGTACTTTATACACTTATTTCCTACAAACTGAAAAAGCAGCTCTCTTTTCCTCAAAAACAAACAAACAAAACCAAAGACCAAAAAGCCATCACCCAAAATGCAAACCCAAATCACTCCAAACCTAAATGTTTCAGATCTTTAGTGAAAGAATTGACTGAGTTTTCCTATGTACACTGCAGTCAGCTCTGTTGGTATTTTACTTATTCTTTGGGTAGCTGACTGCAGAGTAGGGGATCATTCATAAATGCTCCTACTAAAACCAAGAAAAGCAGAAACTCACTGAAGAATATTAGAAAAATTTCTTACTGTTAGTATTTTTAAGAATCTATTAATCTCTTCCTCTCGCTTTTTCCATTTACTCAAAGTTGGAGGTTGTAAACTGTGGTTTAGCCCCAACCTCTAAAATAGCGTGTGGGGATGAATAAACTAAAGCAGTCCTTTTCTTGTTACTGAGACTGGCAACAGCATATTTGCAAAAAAGCAAACAGGAGAAAAACAAGCATCAGACCTGCAACAATCTTGACAGCATACTACAACTCTGATAGGCAGCCTGCGCAGAGGGGAGAGTACAAAGACAGTTACAAATGGCAAGGTGCACATTTATGAATACCAATAAAATTTCCCCTCTGCTCTATCATCTCTTTAAGGTGTTGCTTTTCAAATAGCCATTTTAGAAGCAGCTTTATAATTGCTTTCACTTTAAATACCTAAATTAAATATACATATATAAAATAAGGAATATTTGTCTCGCACCTTTTTCAGAAGCATGGCACTTTTAAAAGTAACATTGCTGATTTATAAGCAATATGACTGATTTTAAGTCATATCTGTGATTTATAAGTCAGGACTTCATATACTCTGGGTATTAAGATGTATTTTATGAAACCAGTTTATTTGTTAAAAAAAGACTGATTTACTAGGCAGGCTTATTAATCATGGCTTGAAAATTTAAACCAAAGTCTTGGTTTAAAGTCTTATATTTATAAATTAGATGCTTAAATCAAATTCCAATTTATACATAATGGGATTGGTTCTAGAGATGTGCAAACAGTAATATATCCAATTCCACTACTACCTGAAGATAACAGTGATCCTGCTTTCACAATTAATTTGGTTATTCACATTGATGAAAAAATCCTATCGTTAATCAGATGGATACTATTTGGAAAGTACTCCATATCAAGGAGCCAGGCAGAAAGAAATACTGACTTTCAGACAGGAAATGAATAGCCTAATCTGAAATATTGTAATATGCAGATTTTGAACTCTGCTTTTTCAGAGTTTTCAAATTGCTGAGTCTATGCCCCACTGGGACTGTTATTACCACTCCAGCAAGAGAGACAGCTTTAATTTGCTGTCGTTTGTCCCTTTCATATTCTGAAAGAAAATACAGAAGTGATATTAAATTCCCCCTTCCCAACTTCCACTCCTAATAATTACTCACAATTTTTCACCAAGTTTTAGAAGTTCATATTTCTTTGACACCCAGAAATGACAAGCCTCTGAAAGGAAAGACATACCAAGTGCTTGACAAGTGCAAACGGCAATGACCAAGATGGTGTATATTTGAACATTTTACTTTTTAGTTAAACTCATCTATCTGGAGCAAATTAATAAAATCCGCTAGAAATACTTTTCTGCCTCATTATGCATAGCCATGGCTTGAAGTGTCAGGCTTAGATAAGCTGAAAGCAATATGGCTGAAAGGTACATTTTCTAATCAACTTCCTGAATAATCTTTGACTCCAGACATAGCAATATATGTAATCAATATATGAAACCTACCATATCAATTTGTCCAATACATTGGAACTTGGTCTTTTAATTCTTTAGCAGTGCCTTGCCACGTTAACCTTGACCTGCTACTTCTTAAGTTCCCTAGTTCTGAAGGCATGTTGCCTTCAAGTAAAAAAAATAACCCATCTTTGAGCTTGACAGAGGAAGCCTTGAGATGTTTCTGTGAGCTTCTTCTATACACTCTGCATACATAGTTTCTTTCTGAGTTTATGGTTCGTAAAACCTTGTTGGCCTACTTAAATCCATGGGACTAAACAGAAATCTACCGTGTGAAGGCTGTGTGTCACGCATCAAAATCAGAGATGAAAACGTCTTAAAATACTGGGAATCAGACCACTTTTCATTTTGCTTTGTAGACAGACTTGATACACAGAAGGGTAAAATGCCTTCTGTTGTGATGTTTCCCTCAGATACTTTGTACCTTGTGCCAAATAGAAAAACATGAGTAGATAATGTCCCAGGGACTGATTGGCTGGGGATAGTTTGAGTGGCATAGCAGAGTCCTTCTCAACCCACCCTCTCTCAAGACACCCTTCAGTGGAGCACTCTTTCCTTTTGTGTTTGTCCAGGTTCTTTTTCCTTTCTCTGCAGAAATCCCGACACATCTGTTCCACAACCCCACCTCCAGCTGAGAGGAAGGTAGTGATGGATTGCAGAATCCTGTTTCACATTCTGTTAATCTTGGCATTACCTTCCTCTTCACATTCAAAGTACAGTAACTGCAGGTTACTTTTGTTCCACGATTTCGTCCTCTTGTAGTATAAAACAAAATTGGACTATTTTGGTTTGACTTGAACTAGCAGTAAGGCCCCTGAATAACTCTTTTTTTTGGAGATAAGCTGTCAAAGTGTACTGCAGCCTAAGTAGAAGGCAATACAGGGACACAGAGGTGAATATACCCTCTTTATAAGTTCAGAATTTGGGTGGCAAGTACACACTTGAGACTTGGGGCAAAACGTAGGCAGTCTTGTTTCGTGAAACACGTTATGAATGTTTTCAGGACACCTGCAAAATGAAAATGAGACTGCTTTTGAAAGAAGAATATGCAATTGATTTGGGACAGCACATAGTTCAAGTTATACAATTTTCCACTGGCAGTAAATAAAAAGTTGTAGAACTGACTCGAATCTCGGGTTTCTCCATAACCCTGCTGTGAACTCCAGTACAAAATGACCTCTCATACGTCTTCAGCTTTTAAAAATCTTCTAATAACTCCTTTTCTCAAATGACCTGTTCTTTATTTAAAAGTTTCTTGAAACCAGTGATATTTGGAGATGCAGTGGTGACCTCCTGAGTCATTGTGAAGAGGTAGAACATTTTGACTGACTGATGCAGAGTTCTGAACCTATTAGCAGTCTGACAGTCCTCTCACAGTAGTAAGATTTCTATTGGCATTCTGAAAATAGAGAAAGGAGGCAAAGAAAGCAAGAGTGAATGAGAATGAAGAGTGAATTAACAAAAGAAATAAGGAGAATAGAAAAGGAGAACATAATATGATCTTTTCCCTGTGTACATAAATGAAGTATAAGGTTGAAGGGGTAAGTGCTGTTTTGTAATGAAGACAATAGGTAGAAGACCTATGAAAAGAAGAAAATTACCCCACCTCTCCTCTACAAGTTAGTCAAATATTGCAGTTTACAGATTGAATTGTGGTTTAGCCCTACATATCTTTACAAGTGCACCATCACTAAGCTTTATTAGTTAATTACTGGGATTAGTTTAACTGCAGTAGTAATGAGAAAGCATAAAACACCTTTATCCAGTCAGAACAAGGTCCAAGCCTGCCAGTCTGTTCATTAAGAAGGAAATGGTCTCTATTCTTTTGGGGCTGTAAGAGAATAGGGACTACGGGAAAGGAGACCTGCTATTAAGAGAACCTCTGAGTTTCTAATGGAGGTAGCTCTTCTCTTCCCTGAATGTACTCATCCTGTCACTTTTCCCTATGTATTGACATACAAAGAGATCACTCTTCTAAAGACCTCCGGTTCCAGATGTATTTAAAAACAATAATACTGAAGATAGCAAGACTGTGGTACAGACATTTGCTCTTTTGTTTCTGAAACCCTTAACTTTGTCACTGTTTTAGTTTAAAGGAGCAATGAGTTTGAGCTATTAAGTTGCCATGTCAACACTATAAACTTCCTACATACTGTGGTGAGATACATTTCAATGTGAGAAGCTGAGAGAGACTTTATTGGATTTATCATGAAGGGAAAAGACAAGACAAAATAAATATTAAAACCAACACATAAAAGAGACAACCCGTGAGTGTGATGTAAATACCTGGAAAGAGTAATAAGGTAAATCCCAGAGGAGAAAAATATAAGGAAACAAAAATGAAGAGAAATTCTGGTGGAAGCACATATTAACAGAAGAAAGATATAAGCACATAAGGTAAATATTGGGGAGAAGAAGGCAAAATAACAAAGATAGTAGTGAGGGAATAGGAAAATAATAAAGTATAGGTACACCAACTGGATATAATAAAACAAATCACTAAAGTAAGACAAATATTACTGTAATAGAAAGGGAAAACTATGACAGCTGCTGGGAATATAGGAGAGACTTGAAATGAGACATGTATATTACAAATGTGGCCGGCAGACTACTGCATGAGGCTTAATGCAGGCAGAGTGAAAACAGAGTGAAAGGCAGAGACATATTTTGAATAAGATTAAGTTAAACTGTGAGAGGTTTGACTGATAGACATTTGATTAAACAAGTGAGAGAATATCCAAACTTTAGACCAAAAGAAATGTTTCAGGAGCAGCTTGAGCTTTCCCTAAGTTAGCTCAATGTTTTTCAAATTGTAATACAGTGTGAACATAACAAAAAAGGATTTGCTTATTTGTAAGATTAGGGAGGAAATAAAACAAAGTATGTGTGATCTGAAGTGTTTCACTGAAGTACTGTTCTCTATGCTGAGTATGACTCCCGCACAGGACTCATAAATACTTATCCTGCTGTTGCAGTGGGTTATTTATTTTATGTTAGTGTCCAAAGGGAATCATAAGGTCAGAGCTCTTATTGCTCCACAGGCTATTTACAGGCTTCTGAATGTGTGGGTGGTGAGAGGGGTCCCAAATGCACCAGAAGACTGGCTGGGCATTCAAGCCAGCTCTAAAGGAGCTTAATAAACCAGGAAAAGTGTATAACTGCAGTAAGAATACATATCATGCAAGATAGCAGTTGTACAGTTTAATGGTGCCAAGACTCCTAAAATCCATGTTCTGTTTTGATCTCTTTTAGGGGAATTTTAAATACCTTGATGCTTCCAGGGACCTGACAAAAGGAAATGGCCACAGATGATCAATTGCAGGCAACCACAGCAGTCGTACCAGAGCTCTTGGAGCTCACCCAGCTGAGCCTGATCCTTTTCAGTGGGAGAAAAAGCCAAGACCAAGATCTTTCCTGGAGTCAAGTGGCTTGCTCAAAACATATGCAGTCTTTCTCCTAGGAAGGATTAATCTTTGTCCAAACCTTCCAGGACAAAGTCAGTTTTGAAGTGACAAAAGGGAAGGACATAATCCTTCAAAGTATCAGAGCTAGCAGGGATGGCTTTCACAATTGGAGGCTTCTGGTGACAGAGGAGGATAAGGAAAAGATCAAAGCATGAGTTAATGCTTCCTCCTCTTTCTCCCTTATGAGCTACCAAAGACAATTGTGCAGAAAGCTGTCTGCCAACTGTGCTTGCAACCAATAAATTCAACAAAATTGTCTGGTTTGCTAATTTTTTTTGTGTTTTATTTGTCTTAATCCAAAGGATAATGAATTTAAACTTGTTCTATGCTGTCAGCACATAACAGGGTGGAATGTAATGCTGAATAAGTGCTAGAGATGGAGCTGGCTCTGAGAAAAACCCTAGAGATCTCAAAGCTGCTTTGGTTTTGTCCAGGCATGTTTTCATGACCTGAATGCTTCCTACTTCCAATCTGTTTTTCATTTAAAAGGTCTTAGAAGACGCCCAAAGACCTGTTTGCTTCTCTGAATATATGTTGCTTCATATCATTGCTGCTCAGCCAGCTGAGATCCAGCCTGCAGGTCAAAAGCTACAGAAGCTACGTTTCATTGGTGGTCCTGGTCCTCCTCATCATGGTCAGGAGGAGCAGTTCCAAGCCAGATTTGAAACAGGGTGGGTCAGGAGCTACACAGGGTAAGCAACAAACATAATATCACTTGTATTTTGACATGTGTGTGTGTCATTATGTGTACCTTTCCCCCAGACATCTTCTGCATCAAAATGGTATTAAGCTAAGATATATAAATGTGTATCTTAGTGCATAATTCAGACTTCCTTAATAACTAATGAAGACAATTAAACATTTCTAGGGTTTAATTTATCTCTCTTTTGACATCTACACTGTGAATTGATACTGGCTAGTTTCCATTCTGACAGACATATAGGTTTATATTTTCTATCCCTTTCATCCAAGCTAAACCAACTCAGCCTGCATCTTCTGCTGTATCTCTAGTTACGAGCCTGCACCTACTGTGGCCCATTTTTGCATTTTGACAAAATGAGGATGTGAATAATTTCAGTCTTTCTTTTCCTCTTCCTCTTTTTTTTTCTTTTTTTTTCTTTTTTCTTTTTTTTCTTTTTTTTGAAATTCTTTTTTTTTTCCCCCATTGTGTACACACCATATTTTGTCTGTCAAAGCATTTAACCCATTGTATGCAACAAACACATAACTTTGTATCTCTCTTAAATTATCTCACTTTTTGGTTATCCGCATGCAGGCAAGGTCTAGTTCTTAGCAACTAAACCTAGCAGTCTACGTTTAGATGCTGTCTAGTCACTCAGTTTTCATTGCTAATGTGATGTCACAGTCAAATAAATTATTCCTAGTGATAATTTGTTATTTACTGTAGATTGTTCATACAAGGGGAAAAGTCTTCTGATATAAACAATGTAATTGTAAACTCAATTGGGCTCATACTCAGGCAAGATAGTGTATTTTTAATGTTCTAAGAGAATAAAAATAAAAAAAAATAAAAAGAAAGAAAAGTGGAAGAAGAAACATTTCAGCTGTGCAACAACACAAGAAGTATGTGAAGACAAGAAATAAATGAGAAACATTATCAAGAGTTTCCTATATCCATCTTTAATGTCATCAATTATTTAAGTTCTAAACCAGAAGTATTGACTAAACTTGTTGTGATATCTAGGTGATTTTCGCTTCTTATGAACTTTCTATTTAAACTTTTTATGTTAGGTATATTACAATAGAAATGAAATCATGTTTTGTCATGAAATAAAAATAATCTATCACATATGTTGCTCTTGTTCCCAGTGGAAGTCACACCATCAGAAGATTAAGCTCAAAAATCATAATTCCCTTTCCTTTACTTTTTCCCCCATTCCCCTTTCTTTCCTTTCTTTGTCTCTCTACCCCATCCTGTCCCTCAGCCTGTCTTTTGGACATCTATTCCTGGATGACATCTTGCCACCAAGCTAGACTTAATGCATACAACTAAACTGAGCTGTTTGCTTTTCCTTTCAAGCCATTCTTCCTTCCCATTTCCCATCAATGTTGACAATATTGTCCCCCTTGTTGTCACTCAGTTTCATAAACTGTGATTCATCCTCAGTTTGTTCCTCTTACACAACTCATGTTCCTCTTACACAGCTTACACACACCCTTCCCTAATCTATTCGCTTTTCTCGTATAATGTTTCTGCTGCCTGGCATTTTCTTTTTTTGCTGACTCTCAGGGCCATCACTCTTAACTACTGCAAGATCTTCCGTTCTGCCATCGGACATCCTCATGGCCCTACTCTAACCTGTAAAAAGCATAGCTGTTAGGATTGTCTTCCTTGCTCATCACTCTCCATTGTCAGCTCTCTAACCTTTTATTCATTGTACTGGGTCCTTGTGTTTTACAGTGATAATTCACACTTCTCCTTAACATCTCACACAAGTCTGACCCTTTCTATTTTTTCTTTCTTTTATCTTCCATCTATCTGTAATGCTGGCCTTGTAAAAATATTTCTGCAACTCTTTAGATATTCCCCTTCTGCTTACATTGCCTTAAGACATCTTTCCCAAATTTGTCTACATCCACTCCATAATTTTTCTTGTTTCACATTCCTTTTCAATGACCAGTTTTTGTTCTGATGTCCACAATATGTCAATGAAATAAATGGTGACTTGGATGAACAGTAGTTCAGGATAGCTGGTGTTAAAGTAAATCAGTATTAGGATGATCTGAGACCACTAAGATGTGACCAGATTTATACTGCTGATAGTGATTTTTGCAATGAATATTATTTGCTCTTTAATGCTTTAGACAAATAATCCAGGCCAGGGATCTTTCCTATCTGTGCATGTATCTGACGAGCCTTTTAAAATAGGATCTCAAGTCAATATGAACTCTTGGTATTGACATTCTACTTTGGTTTTACCAGAAACTACTCTTTGACAATGCTTTACAACAAAGTGTAATGCAGGTAAATGCACACAGAGAAGCAAAGCAAGCAGGTGGGAAAATGCACAACTGCTTGTTTACACGTAAAAGCACTCATTTTGCAGAAACTTAAATTCTACCAAATGGTTTAAATCTCCATTTACAAAACAAAGTTCTCAGCCTATTTCATTTCTAACCAGCGCTGCTCTATGTGCTTCTCCCACTGACTTCTCCCACTGACTTCTCCCACTGACTTGGGAGGACGGCAGGGCCATGTCACTGCAGAATTTTTCAGTGTCTTGGTCTGGTAGAAAACAATTTTAAGTGGCACTGAGCTGGGTGAAGACAGAAGCCAAAGGAAATAGAGTTTTCCCTACCTTTAGAGGGATGCTTTAGTCTGAATCAGATTAGGACCATGACTTCAGTATAACAGCCATTGACATGTGGAAGTGTAAGAAAGATGTGGATGGCACTGCAGTGAGAATCTTCAGAAGCCAGATGTCAAAGTGGAAAGATCAGCATTCACACCTACATAGCTCTCTGATCTTTGCAAATTAGTAATTTACAAATATAGGTCAAACTTGTAAAAGAGCTTTCTCATTCTTTCTGGGTCAATCTGGTAGAAAGAACAGTTTAACTATAACGCTATTCTGTTTGTTAAGCCATGTATTATTTATCAGTAATAAATTAGGAATTTTAAACTGAGCTACATTTGCAACTCTTCAGTACCAGTCATACTTAACATATGTATCTTGAGAAAATGGTATTTATAAAATCAGTTTTAATAACGTTGCTGCAGGAGTAAGGACAGGGTGTAACAACAGAAATGAATTAAAAATGCTCATGCATTATTAATACTGAATATATAATGCCTATCAAGGAAGGAACTGCAATAGTTTAATAAGATACTATTCTATGGATATTGATGTGTCAATAACTCTCAAGTGATTGGTATATTCATTCATATCTCATTAAAGATTTACTGGTGTTTAATTCCAAGCAAACTCAAATATGAGACACATATCTGGAAAAAGAGGCAAACTTTTAATAATATCTCCTCGTTTGTTTATTTTTAATATAATTTATCCAGTAATACTTTTGTAGCAAAGTGTTTGTCACTCAGACTGAAATGTTGTTCATAGTTTATTAAAGATTTATTGCTGTTTCATCCCAGAGGAACACTTGCATGATATGCATTATAGAATTTTGAGGAGTGCAAAGTAACAGCAAAGAATAAAGAATTCATTAATATGCTATTGTGTATTTTTAAAGTATGACACTAACTTTGAGACATGGCATTTGTTCACTGAAAATGGGATAAACGCTTTTCATATTTTATTAAGTTTTCTGGGGAATTTCATTGCTGAACATTGCTAAGTCTGATACTACTGATTGAAGATCCACTATGCCCATTTATTTTGGATAGAGTACGAAAGCAGCAGGGTGGTTAATACCATACAAGAAAATCTGGTTTGCTTGTAGTACTCTAACCTAACAGCATGGATAACATTCAAAGGAAAACTGGCAGTATGCAGGAGAAGAAAGAGTAAAAGTGAGAGAGAGGTGATGTAAGTTAATTTAATTCCTGTTGTGAAAATTTGCAAATGCTGAACTGCAGCTGAAAGACAATAGGATACAACAAGATTCCGATACAATCCACTAATGGAAATAGAGATACCCCAAAATGCAGTTTGTGTCATGGGTTTTCAGGATGCACTAGTGTGACAAAAAGCTTTTTATGGGTTCTGAAATGAAAGGTTGTGTTTTGTACATCTGTGAAATGAGAGGGTCTCATACTGAAATATGCTTTTCCTAGTCTATCATATATAACAGGTAGTTTTGTAAATCTGTGCAAAGTGAGTATAAAATGCTGACATTCTGCTGTGGTTGTGTTTTAAATCCATTTTTCATTCAGTTTTTAAAGCCAAAAATATATGCACTAGGTGTAAGTCAGTAAAAAATCAGACTCCTAGTGTTTCACTGCATATTTCATTAAATATGCCAGATGAAGTTCTTTCCTGCTCTCAACTGTCTTGTTTGAATCTCTACCTAGACAGAAGGGTATGCAGTACTTCTGTATGTGTAAGATCCAAAGGAAGAATTAATATATCCCCAGATACCTTTGTGACTGTGAGAAAACTTAGTGTCCTTCAATGACAACAAATAATGTTTGCCCTTCAATTTCTTTTTGTAACCCATTTTAGCTGTGAACCTTTGTAGGTTTATGCAGATTTAATGCTTCTTCTCAGCTATCATGTATTAATTTCCAAAACACTTAGCAATTCAGTCTTCTAGAAGATCTCTGTATATTCTGAAGATTCAAGCTTAAAAAAAAAAAAAAAGGGAAAGAAGAATTCTGAGCATCAAAAGTTAAGACTGAAAAAAGCAATTTTACACAGTTTAGCATTCTATAAAAATACGAGTAAGCAGATATCGTAAATCACTAATAGAATACTGAAACTTTTCAGAACATAATGTAACTAGGCTAAAAAGTACTGCAGATATAACTCCTAGCAAATCTTTCAAAGCAACCTCAATTAATCTTAATTTTTACTGTAACATTTATCAGAATTAACACACGAAAGATTATATATGTGAGCTATTTATATGATAATGAAATTGTATAAAATTGCACTACACACGAATCAAGCATTTATATTTGCTTCCTTTCTTGCTGTGTTTATTTAGTTCTATTTGCAATATTGTAATTTATTTTCATATGCCATATTTATGAATTAGGAAAAGCAATCTATAGAAGTTTTTATCCATAAAAGGGACCGTACTATTAAGACTTTTATAGTTCCCAGTGTAACTACACATCAGTTGTGTTGGTTTAGGTAAGTGATAATCTACTTTGTGCTTCTTTTTTCCATCTGTAAAATGGGGTGTTTTCTTCCATCCCAGTCTATTGCATCCAAGAGACATTATGAGGATTAAAAAAAATCATAAGGGTTATATAGCGTTCAGATATTATGCCAATGATTATATATACTATAAGATTAGATAGGTAAAACACTATTTCACATACCTTATTTTTCACTTTAAAATGCTGTATATCGGTTTTTGAAAATGAAAACTTATATATTTTAAGAGCATTTATGCATTTTTCTATTATAGAAAGTCATTATCACTCAGGTTTTGTTTCACACATAAGCAGGGGCATCAACTATATGCAAATAGTATAACAAATTTTGTTAATAAGGATATTAACATAATTTGGGGAAAGCTGAGATATTCGTAGTTATTTTGGTTTCCTTACCAGTTCCTGAGAAAGTTGAAAAATAGGTCCAAAGAATGAACATAAAACAGGACAAGTCCAGAAGAAACTCCATGTTCATTACCTGGGCAGTTGGTAAACTCTGCTGGTGAAAAATTAGGCAACCAGAAACAACTTCATTAGTGCTGCTAATTTTAATGATATTATCATTCTGTTACTGTTTTCTTCATGAGAAAAAAAAACTTCTTAATGGACTGAAAACTTCATTTTCCTGGATTGTGCTAGTCATTAGACAAATAGCCACCAAAAATACTTTTTTTTCCTTTCCTAGTACTACCCCAAGTGTGAGAATGTAATCTTTGTCCCTTTCTTTCCCTCTTCCCCCCCACCCCCCATACATTTTCCATATTGAGTTTGCAAAGTCATGGCAAAAATGCGCAATGAAGGAAATGAGGTACAGAAGCAGACTAACTATATCAGACCTCTTTAGCTATTTACTGGATAGCAAAGAATGGCCTCCATACAGTCCCAGATGTGGGTCTCTTGTTGGCTAATCAGACAGCATCATCCTAACATCAATTTAGAGAACATTTACAGCAGCAAAAACTTAAGAGAGAGCTCTTTTTCTCTCTCGTAGACACTTATGCAGTATTTGCCTCACCTGCTCTCATTACAGTTCACCTCCTTTTTCCCATGTGCTCGTCTCCAAATTCCCAGATAGCTGTAGCAATGTCAGACACAGTTTCTAAGCTATTGCTTCAGCGATAGCAAAATGAACAGAGTGAAAATATTTAAATATGCAGTCACTGTGTGGCCCTTTCATCCTGTATCCATATGCCTCTGTGTGTTTTGTATTATTCCATTGTAAAAAAATATTGATGAACAAAGTTGATTGTGACTGAGTAAATCATATCAATGCAAAACTGTTGCTACATATAAGCATTGGATCCAAGCAATCCATAATAAAATGAGATAATAACTTTACGATTGAAGTTATGAGGACACTTCATTCATAGAATCATAGAATCATTGAGTGGTTTGAGTTAGAAGGGACTTTAAAGCCCATCTAGTTCTACTCCCCCTCCCATGGGCAGGGCACCCTCCACTAGACCAGGTTGCCCAAAGCCCCATCCAACCTGGCCTTGAACACTTCCAGGGAGGGGACAGCCACAACTGCTCTGGGGAACCTGTTCCAGTCCCTCACCACCCTCACAGTGAAGAATTTTTTTCCTTATATCTAATGTAATTCTACCTTCTTTTAGCTTAAACCCGTTACCCCTTGTCCTATCACTACAGTCCCTGAGAAAGAGTCCCTCTCCAGCTTTCCTGCAGGTCCCCTTCAGGTACTAGAAGGCTGCTATAAGGTCTCCCTGGACCCTTCTCTTCTCCAGGCTGAACAACCCCAACTCTCTCAGCCTGTCCTCCTAGGAGAGGTGCTCCAGCCCTCTGATCATCTTCGTGGCCCTCCTCTGGACTCACTCCAACAGCTCCATGTCTTTCTTGTACTGAGAACCCCAGAGCTGGACGCAGTACTNAATTAAATGTGTGCAATAAGAAGTTATTTTTAATAGTCATGTTTGTGTAGTCTTAGAATAAAGTACCAAGAGAAGTAGAAAACCTCTATTTTTGAAGTTGAACAAATGTCTCTGAAACACACAGTAAGCTAAATGCCTATTAAACTGAGTGTTCCCTGTTTCTTCAACAATGTGTACCTTTAGTTATATTATTTTTTTCCTAATTTTTAATTCAATTTTTTTTATTTAACAAGATAGAGTGGTGCATGTCATTGTATTAGAAAGGAGGTATATTTTGCAAAAAAACCCCTGGTTTTTAATTATTATTAAAGTGACTTGAAAATGCTAATAATTATATCAGACTAAAGAGATAATGTTTTGCTTTTTTGGGGCAAACTGCAATTCAGCACTCTGTTCTTCAATGTGGTAGCAGATATTTCTTTGCAGATCATATAATACACCCCTACGATTTTTTGCCCTATTATGAATACTATTATGAGAACTATTCCCTAGATTATTTTAGCTTCACTGGCAAAAGACACTTACTGATTAAAAAAAATAAATAAATATTAAAAAATCTCCTATTAGAAGAAGATTATTTATTTTGAGATACTGGCAGATAAATTATGTTATGGACCACTATTGGACCACTCAATACAAGGCTTATTTGTAGTGTTCAAACCAAATTTTTGCTTTTATTAACAATATGCTTTATTAATTACTTGACAAAATATATTTTGGTCCCAACTGTCAAATATATAATTGAGAGGGCACAAATCCTTTACTTCAGATACTTAAGATACTTAGCATACTTACAACCTTAACATTTTAAACCTTATAATCCTTCCCACACAACTTTTAATGGAGGAAAGATATTACCTACACCAATTAAAAATAATAGCATTTAGAAATAAAATATGAAAGATTCAAAGTATTTGTAGTGTGATATATCCTTTCCTTTTCTCTCCCAATCTCCAAAATTTTATGTTTGGCAAGACCATATGATTCAGACAGATATTTTGTAGGTTAATCCTGGTCTAAAATTTTACAACTACAGGAACATTTTAAATCAGAGTAGAGATAAGCATAATATTCTTACTTCAGGCAGTGTCCTGGTATTCAAGTGACTGCATAACCTGAAAAGCCCAAATTTAAGAATGTAAATCCTCTTTTTTCTCTTCACCAGTACTTGACAATGCAGTGTCCTCATAAATTAAATTACAAAGAAATTATAAAAGAGTTTCATATATAATTATATATACATATGTAATGATAAGAAAAATTAGGCTGATTTGTTTCTGTTTAAGTTTTTGGTTGGTTTTCTTCCTAATATTTTTGTGAGAGTCATGTACAAAGAAAGAAGAAATTACAAAAATGTGTAATTTGTTCTCTCTGCAAGAGATTATCAAACTCATAGTCATCATTATGTTTCAGGTACTCTCATTCTAATGCATATACATTTACAAAAAATATATGTAGCTTATTCTATGAACATGCTAAACTGAAGGCCTCTGACTTGAAGAAATTAAGATAACTTGTTGAATTGACTGCATCATAAAGACCATTTTCTTACTTGCGTCTTCTACAGAGGTGATTCAAATGTACTTTAATTTCCTCTCTTCACTTCTAAGACACTATGGACAGATTGTTTCTAAGTACCAGTTTTAATCCATTAAATTTAATGGTATTATTCCCATTTTATATTGATGTCAGGCTTCAGTCTGATTTTTTTTTTNGTCAGGCTTTCGTTTTATTTTTTTTTTTTTTTTTTTTTTAATGTATCGACTTGTTTCTAGGTCCCTGACAAGTTTAATCACAGGCCAATTCTACCAGAATCTGGTAGTAAGAATAAAGAAAATGCTTCCCTCCAGATTTTGCAAATTCAAGGTCTGACACTTCGTAAGTATTCCTCTTGAATTAAAAGGAGCTACACCTAATGTGAAATATTTGTAGACTGCAGGCTTAGAATTGTACAGAATTAAACGAGCACAAACAAAAATGGTCTTATGCTACTAATATAACTGGACTATCGGCTTTAGAGTGTTGAGTTTTGGTTGAAATTATTTCATAGCTTTTTTCCGATACCAAGAAACAGTGAACAGTGTTCCCTGGAGGCTGAAAATCTGAATATTTATGAATATGGGATCAATGATTAAGAAAAAAACATCTCTGCTGATCACAGACTGCTCTCTTTGGGTAAAATAATAAAACAAAATAATGTTGCAACATAAAAAAGTCAGAGCTTGCTGAAGGTCAGCAAATGTGCTGCAGGCATTGAATTTGATAGTCACATCTGTCCACAGGGCAGAGCGCTTCCAAACAGCATTACAAAAGGCAAATACTATACTATGGGGCATATGTATATTAATACCCCATACGCTCATTAATATTAAATAATGTTTTCTTAGATTTTTAGGCGTGAAATATTAACAAATTTGGTGTCATGCTGGCACAATAAGTTAAAATTCTTGGGAATCCAGGGACAACTACTTGAATCTTGTTCAGAAAAATTGTTCTAAAATTGCAAGTTAAAGATGCCAGACGTAATCTGGCTCACCCACCTCTACACTCCTGAAGAAAAAGAACTGGTTTTATTTTGTCCTGATATCTCCACAGACCAAGTAACTCTCGGTGATCTGACGTACATATTTCATTTTAAAGTTTCACTCCTACAGCACTTTAATAATGAATACACAGAGCTGTACCAAAGTAGGTATCACTGATCACTTTTTACTGGTGAGGAGAGTCTGGCACAAAGACTTGCCTAAAATAATGTATGATTGGTATTTTAAAGAGCTACATTCTGGACCCCATTTTATTCAGCTTTTATAATTATGTATGGAGAACTCTGTGGGCTTCATGATTATGTCTAATGAGTGCAGTTTCACTTACTACTAAGCACACAGTATCATCCAGCTTTTCTCCTTTCTTTCTTTTTTTATCTGTTCCTGCTCCTTCTATACACTTTGTCAGATCCCTTTGCTCTGTCCTTCAGTTTCTCCTCATTGTTATTGCTGCATTAGTTGTTGCAAAATTGTTTAAGAGCTTAAAGCCATCTATGAAACTTAAAGTTGTGTTTATGCAAAAAACTGTTCTCAGACCATTTTCCTACATCTCCTGCCTCCTGAAGGGATGGATGAACATCAGCAAGAAGCTGTGCTACATTCTGTTGATCATCACAGTTTCTGCATGCTATCTGGAAACTTGTCTGGGACACTGAACTATTAATTATCTTCTGGAGAATTATAGTACCTATCAGTATGGTAACTAAGTATGCCTTAGACAATAATGCATGTATTTTCACTGTATTCCTGTATTATCCCATCTGACGAATTGGTAGTTGAAGCAGAGAAAGGCTAAAAGTTTCTAATTTGGGGTGCCTTGTTTGGTATGCTGACAACACTGTTTTTTTAGAATCTTTATTATAACACAGCTTTCCATGTGTTCAAGGTACAGCAGTTGTGGACTTCAGTTGTTACATGAGCTCAGCAATTTTGCAAATCACCCCCTGCCAGTTAGCAATTTTTTTTATTTTTTTTTTCTATGTAATTGCTTTGGTCCTCCTGGAAGAAGGGTAGACATAGAGATAGGCAAAAAAAAAAAAAAAATGCTAACATGAACAAACAGTATCATTTAAAAGCTTTCTGAGTAAATGTTTTCTCTCATTTCCATTCTCCCTGTTGCGTTGATGGATTATTCTTTTTATCAAAAAGCAAAATATTCCATTATAAGCCATTAGAAGTATTTTATAAATACACTGTTAAAACAGTTGATTTACTACATGCATCAGTCAGAAATGCATACCCAACCATCCAGAAACATGGGAACATTAAATAAGAAAGGTGATAAATATCTGAAACGTTCTTAATCATAACTTTACTGTAGCTCTTCTTTAAGTTTCCTTTCTGTACTGATGGTATTAGATCTGCAGCTGTGAAACCAGGCATATTTTTATGTTTCTCTCTCTCTCTCTTTTTTTTTTTTTTTATTTATTCTTAATTTGATCCATAATTATTAGCTCAGTTATGCCCAGCAAGATTAGAAAATGCTTACTAATTTGTACAGCCAAGCTTTCATTTCACACTTTGGCCTTTCCATTCTTATAGTCCTCTCTATGTGGTCTGTGCTGTCAAACAGATACATGGTGTTCACGCACTGGAGGAAAAGGAGGGAAGGAGGAAAAATGAAGGTTCCTGAATTTAGATAGAGTGGACAGTGCCAGTAAGAATATTTGCCTTTTGTTGTTTATCTTTTTCTCCCTGTTCAGTTTTCTTGAAGCAGTCACTCATGAGCGTAAATGTTATTTGCTGTTTCACGAGAAAAGTGGCATTAGTATTTTACTCTTTTCATGCTCAAAACTGCAAAAGCAATTGTGCATAATCGCCTAGGTAAGAGAATCAATGCTCTGCAGAGGAAAAGTGTGACAACTTGCAACTTTAAATATAAATATTTGAGATAGTGACATAAAAAATATACAGAAAATATGGGAACTTCCTTCTCCAGGCAAAGATGGAAGTTCGCTATCAGAAGTCATGTTTTTAGGAAGGTTCTGAAACATTTACTTATGAAACTTTAGAATTCAAAGTTATCCCTTTTCACTTGCTAGTGGTGTCCTAGTTTGTCCAAGGAGTATCAATTCATTATGAGACAGTTTAAAGATTGCACAAAACCCAGGACCAATACGTGGTCACCACCTTCCAAATCTAGCCAGCATACATTTGTCTGTCCAGGTGCATACATATGGCTTCTGGGATAACCCCTTGAATATTCTTTCCTTAGGACAATCAAATTTCTCAGGGAGATCATCTCTATTCTCCATTGGTTCAGGTGAACAGACACCACAAGCCAGTCTATGGTAGGTTTTAGGCTTCACAACAAATTGTTTAATTGGATGAGGCAGAAAAGACACCTTATTTACTTGCAGTAATTATTACACCAACTGATATGTCCCACACCTCTTTACAGAACCTGTTAAGTGCTGAACACCCAACTTGTTTACCTTTTGGAGGACTTAAAAGATACAGCAGAACCATTTTCTGCCTCATCTGAGCAGGTACAAAAATTAATGGGTAGAATAGCATGGGACAGACTTTTGCATCTGGTAGTTTGCATTTGATGTGAAAGGATTGCTTACTCAGAGTGTATGCCACTGGAAATCATATAGTATTCTTCCCTCGTTCATTTTACAGTTTCATTGCAGTAATTTAGGGAGAGAGAAGGTCATTTGAAAGTCTGCCTTTCTGTGACCTTCATCAACAATACATGAATGAGTCTTATGAGTCTTGTCTGAGACTTATATGATAAATGGGTAGCTCAAGCATTAATATATTTGTAAAGAGTTTTGTTTTAGTGTTGTCTGTTGATATATGCAAAGCTTCTGTAAAATATAACTCGAGATTTTTTTCATCAGATCTCCTGGAATTTCTTATCTTTTTTTAACCATATGTCAAAAGATCAATACATTTAAATAAAATATTCTGCACATGCTGCCTCTTCCTATTACAGTGAGCAATACATAAAAGTTACTACTAGTTGCTGATCCATCCTATAGGAGAACAAATAATTCCTTAAGCATTATGATTTTTTTTTCTTATTTATGGCCCAAGCAATCTTTTGATTTGAAAACTATGGACCTAAGTCAGCAATACATTCATTTAAATGTATGCTTACTTCTATATCTGTTCAACAAGGCCATAACACTATTTAATACTTTAAAGCTGTTTTGCTTTTTGAGTAAGGCCCCCTTATTTTATTCAGAGTAATGAAATTAAATGTTTCCTAGATCAGCTCCTAAATATCCAGGGCAAATGGAGAATAAGGAAAAAAAGAAAACAATTGCAATGACTGGAAAGAATCTGGATTCTGGAAGGTGGCAAAACAGAGTTTAGCTCTCTTTTATTTTTGCAGGGTTTTTCAGTATTAATTCTAAACTTGTTAGAACCAAGAACAGAGCATGAAAGTAAGAGTAGAAAAGGGNATAGCATTGTCTGTGAAGATGACCAGAAAAGAAATGTGACATAAGGATAGAAAACATACACAGAGGACAAGAACACAGCAATTTTGGAGAAAGGGGATTTGGCTGCTGAAATCATAAACTTGTATGGAACTTCTGTATGGATAACTAATGTTTCATTACATTTAGTACAATTTTGTTAATATGAAGGCAGTACTGACATCTTGACTGCTTTCGAGATGTTCATTTATTCGTTTGCATCAGTATTCATCTGAAGATTCTTCTTTGCTGTGTGTAATCACCCTGTCATAAGAAAGGTGCCAACTCCAAACCCAGCAGCTCAGTACTTTAGCAGAAAAGGATAGAAACTAAACTGATACAGAATAGTTACAGTGCTCAGACTGGACTCATTCGTGCCCACTGAGAGCCTGAGAGGTTAACAAGTGTGAGTTGATAACTTTATCATAAAACATCTTAGAAATACACGTAAAAATTTTTTCCAGAACTAAATATAAACAAGAGCGTGAAAGAAAGCACCTTGTAAATACTTACATTGTTTCTGGGCTTATTTACATTTAAAGGTGTTCTGAAAAGGAAATATCCATTCTGCTTTTAACCATGACTCTACTTTTCTGCTTGATGTAGAGGAAAAAGAGAACAAAATGAAACAAAAAGCAGTAATTTTTCTGAAAATAAGAATGTCAGTCATGGAGTAAAAAAGAAGGGTATGACTCACTTATGGCACATTTCTTTACCTTATTTTTATGACTGTTTTAGGATCCCCAACACGTCAAGTTAATGGGAAACGGATTAAAAATCTGTAGATTTTATTTGTGGTAGATCATTCATAGGGTATACTCACCAACATACACTCATGTCTTGTACCCAAGAAGAAAAGTAGAGTTCCTTGGATAAGTTTCCTGTCAGGGTGACCTATTACACTTATCTATGACATTAACTGTCTGAAAACACTGATGATTTTCTAGGTAAGAGATATTTATATAGCTGAAGATGGTATTTGAAGACTTAGAATATTTGCCTGAGGGTAGATCTCATATTAAGATAAACATACAGATAGAGCAAACTACATGGTTTTATTCCCTCAGTCAATAAATGTGTATTTCCATAAAGTCAAGGGCACTGAAACATTGAGCCTATGCCCTAGGGATCATAGGCAGATTGGAGCTCTGCGACTACAGGCTGGGTGCTGGTACCATACTGTTATGGAAAAAGGTGGTGTTAGTCAAATTCCTTGACTCTGCCTGTGAGCAGCACCATGGAAAAGTGCAACAGACTACCTAGGGGTGATCTATCACTTGAAAGTTATTTCTGCTGACTGTGGTAAAGCCTAGCTCATGACCTGAAGCATGAGGACTTTCCTTCTCTTTTTTTCTCCACCCTCCAAAAGTAGTTCTTTGTATTTATGTATTTTAACACTAGGAGGGACTATTGGGATCATCTAGTCTGGAATTTTTCCTAACCCAAAAGACCTGCAGCTGTCAAGCCATGGCTACTTTCAATCATATCAAAATGTTTAGAAGCACATCCATCTTTGATATAAATTGGATTAAATGGAGAATGGAGAATCTACCCTAGCTTTTTACTACAATACTGCATGATATTTCTCATGTAAGTGTTTCTAATGTCAGTGTCCAGCTGTTGACTGATTATGTTCTTTACCTGGCAAATGGAACAGCCTTCTACTATCAGGGCTATCTTCTTTTTTAGGTATTTTTAGATTATGAACAAGTCATCACTTATCTTCCCCTTAAAAACCTAAGAAGTTGAACCTTCTATATTTCTTCACCATGATGTAGACCTTTTGTAGATATCACTAAATTGATCCATCAGCTTGCAGAATGGATGAACAGTTTATGTTAAAAAAAAAAAAGTAGCCATATAATTTGTGCACTTGTTGTATGTGTACTGCTTGCCAAGCAACAGTGTAAGGGTAAAGTATACATGACTGATGTGTCAACAAAAAAAAAAATGTTTAAACCCTGGATTAATTTTAAATAGGAATCTATACTTTAACACGTATAAATGGAAAAAAATTTCCACCAGCCAGATCATTGGTGGTAGAAGCTGGTATATTTTCCCGTCCTTCCTTCCTTGGTACTAGGATGATTTACATCACCCAAGGATCTTGTCCATCTGGTTTCCATGTTTGCACAGAATTTTTGAAACCTTAAGACTACGTGGTGTTTAATGATTAACCAAATCAGACACTTACAAATCTCATGCACGTCACTGAATCACTAGACTCTGTCCTCACACAACATAAACTGTGTAAACTTCATTTATCATGCAGTGAAAGTACAAGTCTGTGAGTGCTGCTGACAGAATGATAATATGTTTGAATGCAGCCATTCTCTAATCAAACAGTGGAGAAACCCTGGGGAAAAAATTAGATTGAACATTTTCCATTTCAAACTGTTTTTATACACTTGTCTCACAGAATATTGCATGAGAATGGGAGCCCTTGGAATTTATGTTTATTGCAAACACTATTACAGATGTTTTTAAAAAGCCTCAAATGTGATGGCTGTACATAATATGAAAATGACCCTTTCCTCTTTTTATGCTTAGATTTCTAATTGACACTTTTCAGTCACAATAAATTAAGATTGCTGAATCCATTCCTGATTCATGGACTTGATCCTTTATCTTTTACCATTTAGACTTATGGAGGAAAAAAAATATCTGTTTTTCTGTAGATATTAACCTAATTTACCCAACTAGATAGAAATTAATTTGTTAGGGTCATAAACCTTGACAATGAACTAAGTATAGAATATTCCCATCTCACTTGCTTTTATGGCACAGACCTGTAACTTTTAGTACTGTCAAAATACTGTTTGAGAAAAATTAAACCATAAGAAATGCATTACGTACCTTTTAAACAGATAATTCTTTCAGGATGGATGTTAAAGACTATTCCTATTGTGCATGCTGACATTAAAATTTTTGATTTAATGATTTTCTTGGGAAGGCACTTAACTGTCTTTAATGTTTCTGTAGGTGATTACCTCCCTGCAATTTCTGATAGAAATTTCCTTGAGACATACACTGTTGACTTGGCACTGTGATAACAAAGGCAGGCTTTTTATAAAGCTCTCAAGCAGAACTGCTAATACATAGAGTTACGAAGTGCACCATTCAATGTTGGTGTACTTCACCTAGTAAAAAGTCATCTCAAAAGCATGTCATTAAACATTGGTCTTTTCTTTTTTTCTTTCTTCTTTTCCTGTCAGTGTTCTTTCTTTTTCTTGTACATTTGTATAAATCTTCACCCTTTGCATAGCTATGCTTAAATATGGTCTTAATCTTTTTTTGGTTATTCAACTTCAAAACCTTCTTTTGAGGGAAGGGTGATATCTTGCAGCAGATGGAAGCTGAATCCAGGCCTGAAAGAATTTTGAAGTCTTTTTTACAATGAAGAACTAATAGCAATCTGAATAAAACTCATTCATGAAACAATGAGTGAATTGTCACTCCTTCTCTTTGGGGAAGTTAGAACCAGAGAGTTCATTTACTTTTCATATTTTATAAAGAAGAAATCATGCTTCTATTGCCAACTGTATGGAAGAGTTGAAGTAAAAATAAAAAAATCTTGGGTCTCAAAAAGCACCATTCTTCTATTTTACTTACTTAATACCAAGTTATATTAAAACTTTGCACAGTCTCCTTTTCAGTGGATCAGGAGTGAATAATATTTGGGAAGCCCACAATATCTTCCTGTAGTGAGACTATGGCTATGGAATATAGAAATGTAAATTTCATAGTGATAGACTAAGTGAAGCTCAGCAGTCACTGAAGTTCTCACATGGAGAAGGGACAGCAGAAGCATGTGGGAGTTTAATGTTTCACCACAGTGAGCACTGAAAGGTTAAGGGGCCAAGAAGCAATAGTGATGTGATGCAACAGGAATGCTGAGAGATGTCTTCTGCTTTTGTACTAGCATGCTATCATATCACTTCTTGATCTTCATTTTGTCTATATAACATACATTTGCCAAAGATGACACAGCTTAATCTTTAATGTGACACTTAACAAAATAACTCCCACCAAAAATAAACTCATAAGACCACATAATATTCTTAAAAGCTGTGGCATGTTTTATCCTCACTTTTTGTACAGCTTAGGAATTAAAAATCTAGGATTTATTTGCAATGTAGTGTATATTAAGAGGTGCAATTGAGACTTAGAATAATTTCTCATTCATTCCTATATACTTCAGTGCAGTACTTTTTTCTATTTTTCTTTTTTTTTTTTTTTTTTTAATCTATGTCAAGTTCTTTTATCCTAGCCTGAAGGCTTCTCAGCATGGTTCATATAATACTGATGGCTGAAGATTTTTTGTTTTGTTTTTGCCTCTGGATGATTTAATTAATTGTAAAAGCTGTAAAGACCTTCTGGAAGCTAGTTACCCAGGCTGCTAGAAAGTATATTGTTCAGTTAGATGATTATTATTATTAATAAGAATGTATTAATTCATATCACAATCTTGTGGACTGGTGTCACTGTCTATAAGCTGGCAATATTTCATGATAGGTTTGGGATCAGCCAAAACTTCTAAGAACGAGGCGTTGTTGCAATATGAAAGATGTTTTTAAAATGAGTGAAGTTTTGAAGACTCAGAACACATAGAATTATTCAAGTGTGGCCCTTCCTAACATTTTCCAAGAAGATTCAAAAGCAAATACAAAGACAGGAGGATCTCATCTTATATTGCTCTGTTGTTCAAGTTTCTTTAAAATTTCCTTAGAAATTATAATTGGGAGTTACTTCAGGCAACTTTAAAATACAGTGTCTGTTTAACAATAACATCTAATAAACTACAACAGATTACATGAAATAGTAATGAAAGATATGTAGAAATGCTGAGATTGGCAGGAAGCTTCTAGGTGATAGGAATAATCCAAAATTTCTGGGACATAAGAGATAAAACATTACTTGTATTTATAATTTTTCTTTAATGTCCTGTATTAGGACTACATCTAAATGCAAATATTTATTGGAAAACTTTCAATAGAGGTAAAAATCTTTGTATGAAAATGTTTGGGTTTTTTTCAAAATGTTACTCTCATCTGTTAAAATAAAAACATTTTCAGTTTGATTTGGTTTCATACAAACAGAAATGAAATTAATTAGTAGAGCATAGTTGGAACTGTTCAGGATTCTTTCCTGTCAATTACTCTTTTATTACGAATGTTTTTCATTAGAATATCTGACAAGTACAAAAAAAAAAAAAGTGAGATCCAACTCCCTGATTCAATCACAATGAAACAAATGAAGCCACCAGTCTAGGTCTCAGTGAACTGGGATATGGGTTGAATCTTATCTTACCCCAGCTTCTGACTAAAATATTAATCAATGCATAGAAAATCATTGTATTCCCTATATCTTTTATAATTATTTACAGGGCATTTCCACTATGTTAGAATGTCTTAAAAAGAGTGAGAAAAAGCACTATTCTGCTCTGAAGAATCTGCAAATGGATTTGACAATGACTGAATGAAGAAAGTGTGGATGAAATGGAATTCAAGACAATGACTGAGAAGATGTTTTATTAGCTATTTTAACCTTGCTTTTCTCACAACTACCCTCTCTCCTGCTTTTTTACCACTGCTAAATTCAACGGGAAGGGAGAGTCAATAGAGTTCAATGGGTTCTGTAAAAGAAGTAAATTTAGAAAGCAATATCTAAGTGAGAAGAGCTGAGGCAAAGTCATAAATGTATAGTTATTATGCAGGAGGATACAAAGAAGAATGCAATTGGAGAGAGTAAAAATGGAATTAATTGAGCAATTGCCTGAAACAACAAAGAAATATAAGGAAAAACATATGAGAGCATATATGAGGTAGGAAAGAGAGAGATTGTGTAAAACATGGATTGCAAAAAACATACAGGAACTTAAATTTCTTACAAAGCTTAAGTCAAAGCAATGAAAATACTTAACCAGCACACCTGATGCCTTTCGAGGGAGCAGAAAGAGGAAGACTACTAAAACATATTTCGGGTAACTAAGCAGAACTGAGGTTGTTTGGCAAGTGACGTTTTCCTATTTGGATAAAGTGCTGTGAATTCAGGAAGAGGAAAAAAAAATCAGCTTCATGAATCAAACCAAGTACTATGTATCTGTTCAAAACACGCAGGATGGATGTCCTTCAAACTCAGACACAAGTTATATGTGAACCTATACAACACATAATAACATATATTATATAATACACACATTCATATATAACCTGACTTTGCAGCAGTATTTTCTTTGAAAATTCTGCCCCCAACACTCTTGATTGCAAGATTTAGATTGTGCATAAATCTGTCCATTATGTTTACCTATGATAAGATTTACTTATGATATAATTCTCGGATCAAAAGCGCCTAGTAAGAGTGAAAGTGCCAGACTCTGAGAAAGCAGAGTCTCTCGAGGGAAAGGTTTGTGCTACAAGTTTTCCATTTCTTGAAATCTCTCTCAGATTTCAGTAAATTACCTGACATTTAAGTTTGTACTTCTAGTCCAGCATGTGCTTCAATGCCTTCTTAAATGAGGATCTACAAGTATTTACATAATCCAATTCCCATGACTATGAAAAAGCAGTTTCTTTGTTTCTTTTCTTTTTATTTTACTGTGCTTCCAAAATATAACCTGTCCCTTATGTGGGTTTTTTTTC
>VXBL01003208.1:100687-142070 GCA_013400195.1 Aramus guarauna
TTTTTTTTTTTTTTTGGTTGGTTTTGTTTGTTGGTTTGGTCTTTTTGTTGTTGTTATTGAAATTCCCTTGGCTACAGCCACACTTCCCACTTTTCACAAGAGAAATCAGAAAGTTATTAGTCTCTTATATCGCCTATTACACCATACTATTGCGCTTACAATTAATATAATTTAAATTTAACATCACATCCATAATTCCCCAGCCTAACAGATGGTCCCCAAAGCTAACAGATGTCATCTTATTTATTCACTACTTGATATAATATTTGTGACATAACCATTAGCTTCTGTACAAATAATTTTGATGTCAAAAGCAGAGAATAAAGATTTAACAATGGGAAGGAAAAAACCTACCCACAAATACATTAAATTGTCATGTGAAAGGAAGACCTGTGTTCTCCTCCATTTATATTAAAGACTAAGAACTGATTCAGGAACTTGTTCTAGTTTAGACAATTCATGTACGCACATCATGAAAGTTACATCCTATTGAATGCAAAGCTTCAGCTTTATTGAAAGGAGACCTAAAAATGAAGGAAAGAAAGAAATGTAAAATACAAAGGAGAAATTAGTTTCCAAGGATATTTTTCTGATCTTCCATTGCATAGCCCACTTCGCTTTGGGATCCATTTTCAGTTTAAGTTAGAATTATTTACAATGCTCAGTATCTAAATACTACTTTTAAAATGCAATCATTTGGAAGTGATTTTCTTGAATGTTATGGATAGAAACAGAAATAATGTATTTTTGAGGGGAAAAATATATATGTTTAATGTTCAAATTTGTATCTTTCCTGCTGCAAGAGACTTCTGTCCTTGTTGAAACTCTCCTGGGTAGCTGTGGGATTGAATAGGAAATGCCAGTTGCTTATGCAATAAACTGGCAATGCCATTTTCATTTTTATCAGTGGAAGAGAAGATTACTCAGGAAAAAACTCTTAGGGTAGTTATGTAGCTGCTGGTTTGGATAAATTTGTTTTCTGAAGAAAGGTGTTATGACATCTTATTTTCTTATTATTTTCATTTATTTATTTTTGCTTTTACCCAAAGAATATTTCTTCTAAGATATGAATGGGATGATCTGAGGAACATATATAGTAGCTGTATTTATGCTTACACATGCTAGGCTGTTATTGTCCTGAAGTCATCTTTGCTTTCTGTTTGCCTGTTGCATGTTGTCTGGTCTGGACCCTGAGTTTGTAACAGTTTTGCATGAAAGAAACTTGTGACTTTGGAGAAACATTGGATTATCCTACATGATGTGCCCAGGGGCAAGCCAGTCATTCTGAGAAGATTTGAGTAATAAATTGGTGGGGTAAACCACCTTTAAGCAAGAACTTGTGTTTAGAGATTTCAAATATAGCACTATAGGTACTGATATAGAGTAATAGAACAATATAAAGATGAAATTAATAAAACACAATTTAATGTGGTTGGCATCCTTTTACTTGGAAAGATTCAGATCCCTTAAGGGGTTAACTAACACCTCCTTAGCTTTTTCCTTCCTCCTACTCCATCCATCTAATAATTTTTAGTATTCTCCTTCCATTCTCCTTTATGTGTTTCATATATTGTATTCATCTTTTATACAACATGCTAATCTTGTCCTTCACTAGTCCCTGCTTTAAACTCCAAGTAAGATATTGCTAGCATTCTACCCCTGCTAATACAGGGGCAATATTTTAGAATGACAATAATAATAATAATAATAATAATAATAATAATAATAATAACAACAACAACAACAACAACAACAACAACAACAACAACAACAACAACAATAACACTTCATATTGCTCCCTCTTTATCAGATAAGCTTTATTGCTTAGAGTTGTATGCTGAGTGCTGACAGACAACAGGAACGGGGCTTACTAAATGTGTGAAATCACTTTACTGCATATCTGGACAGTCGCTTATTCACAGTGCTTTCTTTGCTATAAAACACTGTTTTTATGGAACATCAACTATTTGAATATTATTCTATATAGCTCTTAGTTTCCTGCTATAGCACGATGTGATCTGTGTACTTATTTTCTTACAGAAAAGAGTGAATGCACTGAGAAGTAACCTATTGATGCAGTAAAGATATGTGATAGCTCAGTAAATATTACAGAGCCAAGGTAGGGAAACAGCGCAAGAGTGTGGAATGTAGCAGAAAGATCTGGTGGTTCTGCAGACAGTGGACACATGTGACCTTTAAATAATTAAATAATTGGGACCTTTTGTCATATTGCCATCAGCTTCAGTAATGACTGGGCCAAGGCCTGTGCCTAGTTTTAGTCACTCTCCTATTGATATGTCTACATTTTTTGAAAGTCCCCATTGAAAGTTCATCAACAATTGTCTAGTTAGTCCTGTTGGTATTGACAGTCTTGTTATTCTTTGCTATCTATTACCTCTTAGTGAAAGATTTTAGAAATACATAGCAGTTAAGCTCTTTTTAGTTCTCCATTAATTTAATTTCCTCACTTACTAATAAGATTGGATTTTTTTAAAAAATTTTATTTTTACCAAGAATGCTTTCTTTTGGTGTAAAATAAAATACCTTCTTCTTTCTATTTCCCTTAACCTGAAAATCTTTAAATCAGGACTGAATGGTAGCTTCTTTTCTCTCTCCTCCTCAAATATTAAAGCTGTTGCAGTGCCTCAGCTTTATATCTCTTACTTCCTAGTGAACTAAAGCCTTAAAGTTTTCTGTATCATGTCTGCAAAGAATTGAGTGGCTCACAAAAGCCATTAGGAAATACTGAGTATTTCTTGTAAGTTAGGAATAGGAAATTTTGAATAAAAGGTTATAACTGAAGTCCTCAGTTCATAATCCCCAGCCTTCACCTATACGTAGGTATATTGCCCTCTTCTCACTAACTAAAAGCTGGCATAGATCTTAGTTGTCATAATACCACCAAGGTCAGTATCTCCTGTCACAGGAGAAAACCCTTTTGTGGTGGAAACTTTTCTTTGTCTGAGGAAGGTTTTCCACATAATTTTGACCACCCTACTTTGCAAGGGATTTAATTATTTAATTTGATATCTCTATGTCTTCATATTTTTATACCCTTTAGACAATCATCATGAAAAAGGATTTTGTTGGATTTATTTTGAAAGTGTCACATTGCTTCCAGTTTCCAATCACATTATTCAGCCAATTTGGGGCAAAATTCCATAGTATTTAAAAATATATCATAGTATATAACTTTTTTTTTTTTTTTTTTGTTACAAGGACCACCTGTGAATGCTTGATAGTTTAGGGCAGAAGTGGAGTCACAGGGAATTTTCTTGTATTCTGAAAGAATAGTGAGTCAGATGGGAGAAGAGGTGAAAGAGTACTGTTAAAAACTCCTAAAGATGAAGAATGAAAGTAGAAGATAACCGTAAAATTTCAGGAGTCAACAGCAGGAAGATTGTCAGGAATCCGCAAACTACTAGAAAAAGGCAAAAATTAAAACTAGGCAAATAGAAGATCTGCTTTGATACATGTATGTTATAATACCAATAAGAGGAAAAGATGGGAAGAATGATATCATGGAAAAATAGGTAAGTGGAGAAGCATAGTAAATGAGATACAGAAAGAATAGGAATAGCAATGCAAAACAGGTGGTAAGGAGATGTGCCAGCTTCATAGCCAACAAAGTCTGCTGGTGCAAGACAGGAAAAGAATAGATGCTTGTGAAACAGAACTTATAATATCCGTGATTTAAACAGGCACTTCACTGGGAACTGTCTTGTTCTTAAACTTCAACTATAAAATATAATAAAGATAAAATGCAAATAGCTAATAACTTTCATAGTGTGAAGAACCACAAGACTAAAGCTTGCACTAATAACTGATGTGCTTTACAGCTAGGCTCAAAACACTTGGAAAAATTAAGAATATGAGGTACACATCCTCATGTACTATATGTGCACATTGGCAGAATGTCAATGTATCATCAGCACCCTGAATGATATGTGTATGAACTGCAGTTAGTGAAAGCTCCATCCAAATGGATTTTCAGAGAGGCAGGATGAGGACAGAGCCAGGAATGCTTTGACTGGTTGAGTTAGGCTAATTTCTTCCAGGGGACTTGTAAATAACAGACAAAATTATCTGAAAAAGAATCTGTATATCACCCTTTAGATGTAGTTACAGCCACTAAGGAGATAAGATCTTCAGATTATATTCCACAGAAATCCTGGTGCCAATGAACCACATGTGTGGACAAAAGGTATTTGCTGAAGGGCAGAGGAAGGCTGAACAACATGTTCAGGCATAGTAACTTAGTCAAGGGAAGACTTTTAATGGTTATCTGTGAAAAAACAAATGGCAGAAAGTGTCTTCTTTTTAGGACTCAGAGTGGCACTAACCTCACCAAACCTTGGATCTTTATAATGTATACAGCTTCATCTGGGCTGGCCACTATAATTCCCTTGTCTGTGGCAAAAGTAAGAGGTTGTAAGGCATGATTTATCTCATTCTAAAGTAGATTTCTAAAACAGATGCCAAAGCATGTCTGTTTCTTATGTAAATTGGTTAATAATAATAATAATAATAATAATAATAATAATAATAATAATATTTTAAACAAGTTTCACTGAAAATATGATATAATAACACTTTATAATTTCTTGATGATAAATAACCATTTGTAAATTATTTTAGGTTTTTTAAATTAAAGTAAAAAAAATAAATAAATCAAGAATGCTGTATCAGTATGCAGAGCTTGTGGATTACAAGAATACCCAGACAAAAGCTGTTAACTTTTTAAGAGAAAGAGCATGCTGACAGAAATCTGCCAAAGCAATTAATCTAAAGCTTGTTTTATAAATTTTATGTTTTCTAGTCACCTAGATCTAAGAAGCAATAAAACACATTTTAAAAACTGCATTCTGGTCTGCCATATAGATACAACCAATTAACAGTAAATCTACATCTAAAAGAAAGCTGAAGTGGGACTTTTTACAAGCACATGAACTGATAGGATGAGGGGTAATGGTTTTGAACTAAAAGAGGGCAGATTTAGATTAGATATTGGGAAGAAATTCTTTACTGTGAGGGTGGTGAGGCACTAGAACAGGTTGCCCAGAGAAGCTGTGGCAGCCCCCTCCCTGGAAGTGTTCAAGGCCAGGTTGGATGGGGCTTTGGGCAACCTGGTCTAGTGGAGGGTGTCCCTGCCCCTGGCAGGGGGGTTGGAACTAGATGATCTTTGAGGTCCCTTCCAACCCAAACCATTCCATCATTCTATTAAAAGATTCAATACCTTTTGTTTTAGTCTGTGCAGTTCCTGGTTTGTGGATAGATGCTTTTATTTCCCTGCTGATGTTTATGTACCTGTTCTACAACAGTATTATAGTTTCATTGCTGTAATCTATTGACTTTAATGGAGTTATTCTTTCAATGGAGCTATTCCTGGATTTATTCCTGCGCAAGTATAGTCTGTTGTATTGGGTTTATATGGCCAAGTTTTGTTAGTGGGTGGGATGCAGAAGTGTGAGAAGCTGCTAGAAGCTTCCCCAATGTCCGATAGAGCCAATGCCAGCTGGCTACAAGACAGACCCACTGCTGACCAAGGGTGAGCCCATCAGCCACAGAGGTAGTGCCTCTGGGATAACAGAGGTGTGTGTGATGGGGAAATAACCTAGAAAATTGCAGCTGGAGAGGGGAGTGACAATATGTGAGAGGAACAACTGCAGACACTCAGGGCAGTGAAGAAGGAGGGGGAGGAGGTGCTCCAGATGTCAGAGCATAGATTCCTCAGCAGCCTGTGGAGAAGACCATGGTGAAGGAGATTGTTCCCCTGCAGCCCATGGAGGTTAACCGTGCAGCAGATATCCACCTGCAGCCTGTGGAAGACCCCACGCTGGAGCAGGTGGATGCCCAAAGGAGGCTGTGACCCCGTGGGAAGCTTGCACTGGAGCAGGCTCCTGGCAGGACCTGTGGCCCTGTGGAGACAGGAGCCCACGCTGGAGCAGGTTTGCTGGTGGGACTTGTGACCCTGTGGGGGACCCACGCTGGAGCAGTCTGGTCTTGAAGGTCTGCACCCTGTGGGAGAGACCCATGGAGTGTCCCATGGAGTTCGTGAAGAACTGCAGCCTGTGGGAAGGACTCACATAAAGAAAGCTCATGGAGGACTGTCTCCCATGAGAGAGACTCCATGCTGGAGTGGGGGAAGAGTGTGAGGAGTCTTTCCCCTGAGGAGGAAGGAGCAGCAGAGACAACATGTAATGAACTGACCACAACCCCCATTCCCCATCTCCCTGTGCCGCTGGGGGGGAAGGAGGTAGAGAAATTGAGAGTAAAGTTAAGCCCAGGAAGAAGGGAGGGGTGGGGGAAGGTGTTTTAAGATTTGATTTTATTTGTCATTACCTTTCTCTGATTTGGTTGGTAATAACTTAAATTAATTTTCCCCAAGTCAAGTCTGTTTTGCCCATGAGGGTAATCTCTTCCTGTCCTTATCTCGACCCATGAGCCTTTCATTATATTTTCTCTCCCCCACATCTGTAAAGCCTGTATGATTTCTCTTCATCTGTAATCTAAAGGAAGTTCTACGTTCATTGTGCATATTCAGGAAAAAAAAAAAAAAAAGAAAAAAAAGGATTTGTGGGGTACACAAAAGGGGTACAGAAATCATACTTTACATACGTAGCAAATTTGAAGCCATGAATGGGTAATCAACTTTAAACCAAAATGACATAACTGTTGGAGGCATGAGTCTACATTCATGGATACAGACCCTTTGCACTCTTCCTGCACGCCAATGTAGCCACAAACCTGGCAGGTGAAGCTGGGTTTATAACTGCTTTGTATCACTGCACAGCAGTTGGAGCACTCACATCTGCCCCTTATCTGATGCAAATTGATGCAGGAAGCGAAACTTCGTAGGAATGTCTCAGACTTACATCGGTAAGACCAGACCCACAGTTGACATAAATCCTTTACTACTGTAAATCATGAGTTCAGTGGAGCTGGACTGACTTACATATGACTTACATCAATTTCAGATCTAGCCTCAGATCCTAGTTTGTGAAGTTATGAATAGAGACAATGTACTGATGACAGTCAACAGCAGTGTCTAGTAGGAAGATAACTCAAAACCAGTTGTCACTTCTAGTCATTATTTTGCTAAATAATGACTGTCCTCGTAAGCTGCCAAGACAAGGTGAGCTACACCATGAAAAACAAACATAACACCTGGCATGACTAAAGGTTCCCTTAAAAAGAGTCATCCTTTTCTTTATCTCCTTTTTATGATTTTTGTTAGCAACAGCCAAAAAGCATCATTGCAGCCACACTTCATAGACATTTAGCAAAGAAATGCCATTCAAAGTTAAATTCCTGCTAGGCTATTTTTTGCTTGGCATAGTGTTCTGAAACACTATTTTGCAAATGTTGTTAGTTTTGCTTTCATGTATTTTGTTGCTCAACTTACACTATACTACTTACAGTGTTTACATAATGCCTGACCTTTTTTACTGTTCACATTTAACATCTTTGTGATTCACTTGCACATATTCATTGTTGGATTTTTTTTTATATTCCCTCCTGATAAACAATATTTTATTGATTCAGCTGCAGATTTTAGTGCCTAAAAATGTACAACTATAGTCTATGTGTTGCAGTATGTAGTCTGATGTTCCAATTAGATATTTTATGTATCCAGCTGCACACTTTGATGATCCAGTTGGATTCTTGATTTTGAATAAAATTGGTAGTCACACTGTGTTCTATGTTAATTAAACTGATTACTATTATGATAATTAGTTTGAGGAAACAAACTGAAAAAAAACCAAAGCAAACCTAAAACTTGGTGGGTTTTTTTCGTAATATCAAATACCACATCCAGAGGTTTTAAGTAAGTTGAGAAAATTTTCTTAGTTATACTGAAAATACAATGACAACAGAGCATCATTTTGTCATATATATGTTGGGAAGCATCTGGATTCAGGCAGGCTGTCTAGTATTCTACCCTTTGACAAGCTCTTTGTCGGCATTACAGGCCTCCAGAACACTTTCTGGTCTTTCTTAGGCACAGAATTTACAAGACTTCTTGATTTATTTAACATATCCAGGTTATATTAATGGTGTCTCTTAAATATTCCACTAATGGAGAAAATTCCCTTTTATGTTTAGGAATTCTGTTATATTGTTATATTCACTACAACAGTGAACTAAGGGGTTGTTTTTTAAGAATTACCACACCTTAAAATGGAATATGTATTTACAGTTTGTTGTATGTTTTTACAATTCACACATAGGTAATATCAGTGTAAATGTTATGAGAGACATATATAAAGAGAGAAAAGGGAACCAGAGACACATACATTTCCCTGCTTTGGTCACACTTCAGAATAGATCAAGTATATCCATTTCAGCTCCAGAGAACCGTTCCTTAATAAAAAGAAACAAATCTCTACAGTCCTTTTCTGTTTCTGTTGCAGTCTGCAATAGTCTTTTACTTCACTCTGCCTATTAGACTAGTAAAAATGTTTCTTAAACTAATCATAAATTTTCTATATCCCCAGAGAACCTGCAGAAGGGTAGATGTGCTTTAGCTTAGCACATACAACTTGTGGATCTCCACTGGCAGCACAACTTTCCACATGTGGATGTCCCTCTACAAGCTCCTGTTTTCAAAGTTACTTTAGGCAAAGATTATCAAATACATTAGTGAGAACAAGTGGGATGCATCAGGTGCAGTCACGTATCACATACTGTCTCCCTAAATGGATAAAACTCATTAACTTCTTTTTCTTCCAAATTTCTTCCAAAAACTCTTTCCTCCATATGCTTAATACTAAGGTTTTAACTGAGTATTTCTGCCACTGTAGCTTATGAAATTCACACAGTTATCACCATAATTTAACACACCACATAGTTCACAGTCAGTTTTTTTACTTTGAAGCGGGTTTTTATACCTTGCTATCTTGCTGTCAGTACTGGTGTTTCTATTTCTTTCACAGCAATGCCTCTTACTACTTCACCTGGGATTATGTCTCTTTAGATAAGAAATATCTGACTCCCTCCACCTTAAGCATACTTGTAATTTACAGTGGTTTCCCTCGTGCATTTGGCTGGACAATCTGAGGTTCAGATTCACTTTTTACCAGCACAGGGCGTTATGGCTCCAGAAGCTTTGCTGATCCACGCAAATGCTGGGTATTATATGACTTTGGAAATGAACGCTAAGCTTGTGTGTGATTAGTTCTAGTTTTTCTCTCTTTCTTTACACATAGTGAAGTTTCTATATTTTTCCTGTTTTGTGCTTCTGAAAATTAGTTTCTAAAAGCTTATAGGAAAGGCAGGCTTTGTATTTATTTCTTCAATGTTTGAGAGTTCTTTAAATTTCCCTTTCATTTTTTCAATGATACAGAACTACCTAAGAGGTGAAAAAATCAGTAATGCATGGTTGACCACTGGTTCCTCTCTTTTATCAAAGTAGATAATTAATAGATATTTTCCTAAAGCTCATTCCATTGTGCTTCTGCAAGTTCCATAATTACTGGTGGTACAATAGCAGAGTGATACTGAACTTGCTAAATAAAGCTTTCTCTATGCAGATTGTAATACAAAAAAATCATATGGAAAGAAATAAGGTGCTGAAAACAAATAGGCTTTGTCCTTCCTGCTTGGACAGTTAAAAGGATACTTTACAGTTTTTTGTTGCCTTATGCCAATTGTACAGACTTTCAGTAGGCATAAAAAAACTACTAAGATATGAAACTTCTTCTAAAGGTGGATACTATTTGTCAAAGACGGGGATTGCAGCTGGTGGAGGCTCCTGGGATCTTGTTCACTGCCTTGCCTCCATCGCAGTTCAGGAACATTTTCCATTTTCATCAGTTTTGGCTGCCTCTGGGTCTCCATTTCAGCAACTTCCAGATATTTTTTCAGGCCACCTCCTGATTCTGTTTCTTCAGCTTTTATTCCAGTTGCTTCTGCTACATTGTGATTTGTGCTAACAGCCCTCGGGTATCCAGATTGCTACCGACTGGGCCAGCCTTGGGCTGCCCATCTGGGACTGAATTTGTTTCAGCAATCTCTTTTTCCCCCTGGTCATGCTGCTTCAGCTACAATATGAATTCCTTGAGGTTTTCTCCAATACAGTGTATGCTCCTCTCTCAAAGCTCTTCATGTTCACTTTTACTAAATTCTCAAAAAGCACACCACAGGCTAGCTTGGTTTATTCAGATGGGCTTACAGTATCTGCTTCCTGGTTTATAGTGTTCCCTATACAACCTTATTCTCAGATGGAATATAGATGTGCAAAACCAAAGTGGATTCTGCAGCTGAACAAATTGAAACATTTACCATGGCTTTCTTCTGCAAATGTCCACCTCATTCTCTGAAAGAGACATAAGCTTGTATTTTTATGCTAACAATTTCTCTGCTTGAACAGAAAAGCAAATTCTCACCAGTGTCAGAGTCAGGCCGTGATTCAAATTGACTGAAAAAAGGGATAAATCTCATCAACAATATAATTATGCCCACCATAACTGACAAAAAGGTTCATTTTTACGCTTAGTGGTAGATAATCTGTGGCTTTCCAGCTGCAGGCAGCTCCCCAGCATTCATGACTCCCACACTAGTAGTCATTATGCGACTTGAGGCAGGACAGTACTAGCCAGGATGGCAGATGACATTCTGAAGATAACAATAATGTTGTCTTGGACCCAGCTCCATGACCCAGTCTTCAGGCAATCAATTGAATCCCTGAAGATCTATTGCGACTGCAGCCAGAGCTGCTCTGAGACATGTAGAACATGACTTGTCATCCTCAGATGTACCAAGAATGTGATTCATGCCGCTCTTCTTAAATACCAGGCAGCTCCCTCATGCTCATTGTTTTCTCTCTGAATTAATGTGGTCTTCAGCATGAAGAAGTTGTTCTTCACTTAATAAGTGACAAATAGCAGGAAAAAAATTGGTGTTGGGTTTACTGCTGTTGAGAATGGAGACTTCTGAATACTTCAATCTTTGATTATAGGAAGATAACAAAAGAAGATAACAAAGTGTGTCAAACATGAAATAGTTATTTTGTACAAATTGTCAGTCCTTGACTGATCCACAAACAGTGGTTTGGATACAGCTTTTGCCAAAAATGTCTTCCTTCCTCTTACACTTTTGCCCCAGATGGAGACCAAAATGAGAGAGAGAGGATGCAGGGCTTTCTGCTGGGACTCACTTTTCAGGTGAACTATATTTAGTTCTTTCTCAGCACATAAATTGTAAGAGATGCCTCATCCAGCCCTTGTCCCCTCCAAAATGTTTCATCATTAGCATTAGGAGAAACATTTCAGGAGCCAGTTCTCACAGAAACAAGTCAGACATGCACGTTATAGTAAGAACAGCAGGTTTATTTTCCTGATTGGTTTGATCAGATGCCAGTCTGTCTTTTACCTTATATTCCCTTTTACCCCTCCCAAGATAAGAACCCATGTCTGTTCACTCTTTCCTTATTGGATCTGGTTTTGCTGATTTTACCACCTTGCTTGGCAATTCGGGGCTCAATATTTTTGCATCCTTCAGTCCAGGGCTAGATAAATTCTGTGGTAAATATGGATACTGTTTCTTTATTATCTATGTGGATTATTTTGATTTTCCAATCAGCGCGCCTTAGGGAGGAAGAGAAGGAACACCAACAAACAGCGATGAGACAGTGTGCTGATAGCTTTAAACGCCATTTCCAAGGGGTAAGTAAACTTTGGGATGTCAGCTGCATTCAGTTAAGTCTGCACATTGATTACATCTCTGTAAATGTGGGCTAAGTACAGAGTAAAGGTCAAGAGATTAAACATGTAGTTTAATCAGCAAATTATGCAAATGAACACAAATGAAATATACCATTCAACTGTTAAGACCAGTAAAGCATGCAACTCTATTAGTGAAGTGTTTGAGTGCTGGCCATCTTAAATATACACCCAATTTACTGAACTTGAAGAAAATTCAGCTTCTGGAGGAAACAGTTAAGAGTGTATCAGCTAAATGTCTGGGTTGCCAAACATTTATTGTAATGTAGATATCTAAAATATGGTGAAGATTAATTAGCAAAATTGGTAAAAATTAACAACAGCAACCACAACAAAATTGCATCTAAAGTTTTTTTCTCCATCACTGGAGGGTGAATATCAATTAGAAAATGGTGAGATAATACTTCTTGAAATATGCTGATCAATGAGGTGGAATTTACAGACACTCAACAACTACTGTGCACGGCTCAAGTAGCAAGTTCCCTCCCAGCTCCTCATCTAGGTCAAAATCAGCAAAGCACTTAAGTACATCCATAACTTTAAGTGTAGGAGTAGTACCATAGAAGTCTTTTGCTTGCCTGTGCCTGCTGATGCTATGGAAGTGGAGAACTGAGATCAGGGCTCAGTTGTGCTAATTACAGTTCGTAGATTTAAAAAGCTTCTGAAAGACTAGCAATCTAGAGAGACAAAGGGTGGGGGAAAAGAGTTATTATTTTCTCCTCTCTATCTTCTCTCTCTCTTTTTCCCCCCTCTTCATAATTACAATAATTAGGTTAGAAATTTTGGATTATATCCCAGATATCATTACACATATGAATGGGCTTCAGAAGTTCACAGTGTTAACACCAATGAACAGTGTAAATATCAATGAAGAACTGTTTATATACTTAGAAATAATAATCAAAAATTTCAAAGAAATAGTTGGAATTCTTAGTTAGATTAAATGTCATGAAACAGACAATTTTTGTCTCTCTGTTTGCCCTTTTTGTAATATTTAAATCACTGTAACATGATTTTGCATTGGTAAGTAAGTTACTTTAATGCAAGCAAGTAGAACTATTTTACAGGCAGAACTTCATCAATGTTTTAGTTTGGATCAGAAATGTGCTCTTCAATTAATTTCTCAATGGTTCCCACTCATTTTGCTTCAGTTCATATCTGGGAAACTGTTGGAGCAGACAGTTGGATTTCTTTCAGATGAAACTGTTGGAGGATGTCCTTCAGGGACACACTAAATGCCTTCCAGCTGCAGGTGAGCATTCCCTTTCAGGGATGAGACTAAAGGTAGTTTTTACTCAAGTAAAAGAAAAGGGGAGGGGGGGACACCCACCCTGTATGGGCATTGTCAAAACAGTTTCTCAGCACCAATTCTTTGGCTTTAGAGATCATCTTCTATTAGTCCTTGCTTGTTGCTAATGTATGTATAATTACAGTGTATTTGATCTGACTACTGGTGTGCATGCTCCTAGAACTATGATAACTTATCTCCATAGGTTGGGATCTCTGAGAGCGATGTCAACCACTGCCTCAATATTGATGGTGAAAGAGGGAAAAAAAGTTTGGTTTGGTTTAATTTTGGTTTTCATTGTTGGTTTTTTTTGTTTGTTTGTGTGTTTATTTTTCTCTAGCAATATGTTCTGATAATTTTATATCAACCAGTCAGTCTTCTGTGTAAAGAAAACCAGCACTGTTAGGCTAATATAGGATTATTGATATCCATACTTCTGGATAGATGTAGAATGCCTCAAAGCTTGCAGAGGATTGCAAGTAGCTTCTAAAAGCAACCTGAGGTGTTTTTCCTTTCCCTTCCCATTCCCATTCTCTTTCCCTTCCTCCTCCTCCTTCTCCTTCCCCTTTTGCTGGGAAACTTTTTATATGAAAAATTATGCAACTTGGTCAAGGAACTATTGTACACAATGGACAAATTAAAGACTGCCTATATATAAACATGTACAATTAGTATAAATGTTTAATCCAACATTTACATTTACATTTTAATGCCTGACTTTTGCTAGTCAGGAATTTCTGTTTATTGAAACAACTGAAAAATGCAAGCGCAACTGAAAAAACAAATTGCAGCTTTCTATTGCAGATATATTTTACTTATTAAAACAATTACAAACTTTACCCTGCCCTTATCCTTCAGCAATGATAATAGATCAATGTTTCACAATTTTTTCTTTTTTCCTTTTTTTTTTCACATAAACCAAAAAATATTCCATATTTTTACGCAATCCCAAATAGTTCCAAAACCCACAAACTCAGGTTTAATTCTTTAGTTATGTAACCCCTTGTCAATATGGGTCTTATGAGTAGAGAAAGTAGATGTAGGCAAATGAAAAAAGACATGACTTTACATGTATTGGTTTATTTTTCTGGTAAAGAAAATAAAAATATGTTCTTGAGGAAGGTATGCTGACAATCATGCTTTCAGAGGGCTGTATAGAACACATGCTGGCTCTTCATGTGTGTCAGGCTTGCAAATATATCTCTTCTTTTCACACTGCCATAGATATTATTCACTATCAGAAGCAGTTCATGGGTTTACATGGCAAAGTTTTAGTGTGTGTTGGGGGGGGGGTTGCAGGGATGGCATCTGTGAGGAGGAGTCAGGGGCTGCCCCGTGCCCAATGGTTCCAGCCAGCTCCAATGGACCCATCATTGAGCCCCTCAGCCAAGATGGTAGTGCCTCAGGGAAAAGATAATTAAGAAAGAGTAAAAAATGCCACACAGGCAGACAAGGAAAAAAAGAAAAAGAAAAAAATACCTGAGTGAGTGAGCGGCTGGGGGGGCAATCTGTCTGTTAGCCAAGGCTGACCCACCACAGACTGGCTTAGAACTGAGCAACTGGTACACTAAGACTAGTTTAAGTAACTGTCTTGTAACTCAGAGGCACACACACATACTTTTTATAAGAACACATTCATAGATAATTAGTTTAACATTTTTTATTATAGTAATGCACATGCACAATACTCTGAGCTTTAATCATTTGAAATATCATTTTATTTTGTCTGATGAAAACAAGTTGATAATCACATTTTCATAGTCATCAGACTGTGCTGTATATTACAGTGTATGCACTAAAAATGTTTCCTGAACTTTCCACCAGGAAAAAAACCTAACAAACAGACAAATAAATAAATGACATCAAGGACCACAGGAACCCAGTTATGGATACAGAAATATCTATCCATTATGTATATTAATCTATATGTATGTATAAATTAACTGTAAATATATGTTCTTTCACAACTACTGATCACTTGCCTTTGGTGAACAGTCACCAGGAAGTTTATATTGGATCCATGACTTATATATATTTGTCTCTCTGGAGTGCCATATCTGGGCAAGGTTTACCCATGACCTTGTTTCTGTCTTCTGCCTTCACTGTAGAAGTATACAATTGCTTATCCACTGAAAAAGTTCTAGTCCTCCCTTGCTGCCTCTTGAATAATTTCTCACTTCTAGTAATGTTTATCTCCACTCTACACCCTTCTACACCTAGCTCGTGGCATCTGTCATGGTGAAAGTACAGCAGAGTAGACAGAACTCAGGAAGAAAAAAAATCCTTTAATTTTAAATAGTAGAAAACAATATGGGAAAAATAAAAATAAAATCTACGTTCATCAACTGTCATTGAAAACCTTTTGAAATATGCTCAGTGTCTTTCCCAGATTGAATATTCTGCCTCTTTTGCTGCATCACATACTTTATTTCTCATCTCAGGATTTTTCCCATGGATGAATAGTTAGACAAATTGACCTGTCCATCCTTGACTCAGCTCACGAAAGAGACTTCCTTTAAAAAAATGCACTCGGGAGTCATGGTGGTGATTCAAAATAAATAGTTTGAAGTGATCATTTGCTTGGTTACTGGATGAACCATTAACATGGACACTAGTAGCTCATCACCCATAGTATAGTCGTGTTTTGAATAGGAGACCTTAGGTACTTTTTCAACTGTCTCTTGATATGCTCTGGAAACCCCATTCTAATGTGCAGGAAAATGGACAAATGGGTAAGCATGAAAGAGCGACATCATCATCATCATCATCATCATCATCATCATCATCATCATCTCACATAATAAATAGAATTTCAATTTTGACACAGATACAGACAAATAAAATCCAATCCATTAAAGTATTCCTTTACTGTTACATTGCTGGGGTTAGATATGCTTATGAGATGATTCGTGTTTTAAACGTCAGGAAGGAAATGTTCAAAAAGGGAAATCTTTTTAACGTAAAAGAGTGAAAGAAAAATACACCAAGAAGGAGACAACAGTACTTACTTTCACCTTGGTGTAGGTTAAAGTGGAAAGAAAAATTCTCTGAAGATCTAGACCCAGGTCAATCTAATCCTTTATGTATGAAGTTAGAGATAAAATTGAATGTCATAAAAGGATTATTTTAAACTCAGACAAAACTTAAACTGGAAAAATATATGCACATACGTGCATACATACATACATATATATGTAGATATGATAAAAAGTGTTTTCAGTAGAGGATTGGTAATTAATCAGATTTTGAGCTGTTAGACATGATTTCAAGAAGCTGAAAATATCAGTCCATTTCTTAATCAGCCATTCAGTGAATGGTTAAAGACAGACTGTTTCAATATGTCTTTCTGCCCTCACTACCTTTGCAGTCTTATCCTGTCTTATACATGACATTTACACAGGTCACTCCTACCAACTTATTTCTGTCTGCTTTTTTTCCCAATTTCATCCAGTCCACTGATATCTTGGGGCTGAGTTTTTTGGGGTTTTAAAGGCAGTCAAAGGGAAAACATGGCCTGCTGAGATGCCATTCTTAGACACCAGAGAGAACAATCTGACAGCATTTACCTTTGATTCAAGTAGAGATTGGTATTGACCATCTGTTCCAGCCCACGGAGTATTGGGGAAACAGGTGTGCCTTATGGACCCATATTTTCTCCTGAGCAGCCCAATAAACTAGGGAACATTTAGATGGACTAACCTTTGACTTTGTTTCCTTAACCTATTTGTGACTTGTGTGCATTTCTCGAACCATTGTAAAGCATCTGTGCAGCGTCCAGACTATAAATGAGAGATGTCTCAGTGCAACCCAAGCCAGAGTCCTTACGGTTTCACACAGATGTGGTCACTCATCACTGTGTGTGCTGTCCCTTTGAGCAGCATGGAACATCCCTTGCACACGTAAGCCAAATTGGCTTTGTAGCAACGTTCACTATGGGAGCAAGGTCTGTGTGTGCATTTGTCTGTGCATGTGTATGTCTGTTCCCTGTTCCTGTAGCTTTTGAATCTATTGATTTTAGCCAGATTTGACAGAGTAGTAGAGGTCTCAAAGATAATTAAGTGCCAGTTCCAGTTTCTTGCACTTTTCTCAGTTAGCAGCTGGTGTCCCTTTGCTCTCTATTCTAATTTTCCATCCTAACCATGCTAACTGCTTTAGTATTCAGACAACCTTATAAGAAGCCACAGTCCGAACAGAAATTCCTGTTGGTTGATTTTACTGAAAGCCTCTGCTACTGCCTCCAAAATACCCTGTGGGAGAGGACTGCAAGAAAAAAAAAAAAAAAAAAAAAAGGAAGAAAAATGCATTGCTTTGCTCTAGTGTTTGAGGTGATCATCTTAAAAATATGCTGTGAATTCTGAGCATTGTCAATCATTTGTCTGTCTACATTGCATATAGCAGCCTGCCTCCTGCTACCCAGACTCTACGTTATAGAGAGAAGAAGGGGAGCAGAGTGCTTTTATTTTGTACTGATATAGACTATACCTGAGCCCCAAGTGACTGTGTTTATAAGACTATTATTCTATGCAATGAAATATTATTATTACAAAAACAATTTCAAAGTCAGAATATCTCATGGACATTTTGTGTTTCTCCAGAAAAAAAGAAGCAATCTTATGTTAGAGAGAGTGATATGAGAGAGTAATACAACCCAAAAAAAAAGTCTAGAGAGTCTCAAGGAAGAAATAAAAGAAATAGCAAGCCTTAAAGAGAGACAGGTATCTGACTGAGGAAAGAGCAACACAGACTCCTGCCAGTGGTGGCAGGGGTAGAGCTCAACAGATTGTCCCCATTCTAGGAAACACTTTAGCTTTAGGGTTGAAACCAGCATTTGAAATGTTGATGATGCCTAGACCAAAGAAATTTCTGTCTAACTATTTATTTATTAATTAAGAAAGCAGTTACAAATACTTCTGGATGAGCAGTTTGGAAAATAGGTGACTGATACAATAATAAATATTGCTAAAGTGTTTCAGAAGTATGTAGGGGAATCACAGAATAAACATATCCACAGGTAATTTCATAATGCTTATGCTAACCTTTTAGAAAAGGTTGATAGAGGGATAGATCAAGAATTATCGAGACCCAGAAAAGGAAACCGTGGAAATAATAATAATATAACACAGCATGACAGATGTCTTAAATCATATGAGAAAAATATGACACTTGCACAGTGTTTGTAGAATTATATAAAAGGTACTTCCTACTTTAAGTGACATTATATAAATAAGGTAGACTTGATGGAAATATTTATAGAAAACAAGAGAAGCAACATAAATAGGAAAAAAAAAATAATGGAAAATGACATCATGAAGAAAGAAATGAAAGGGAAGGGGTAACTTCCAAAAAGGGCAAGTTTGGGTTTGTGATGGGTATGGTTGTTGTCGTAATTGTTTATTAGTAACACCTTTCTCAGCAGCATAGATAGGATTTTCTGAAGTGGGGAGGGATTCTGCTTCAGGGGGAAGGGGAGTGTGAATTCTGGGTTACAGGAGGAAGAAAGGAAGGTGAAGAAAAGGAGGAAGGAATGTGTGGCCACAAGGAGGTGTACATGGTTTCTGACATGATGCCTGGTCCATATGCTGCAAGAACTGGCGTGCTGTCTCAGGGTTTGGAGAGCTGGGTGAATTCCCACTTTTCCAGCCTCACCACAAGTGGAAGCTTTTCTTCCTCCAAATCACTTCGTCCTCTCTCATTTTTCTTCTCCTTGACTTACTTGCTTTGTCTTGTGGTTGTAAAAACTGGTTTGTTATTGAATAAAAGCAAAGTGAAATGGTCAGTGAGTGAATCAGCACAGGTTCCTCAGAAGAAAGTACATACAGAGAACAGATGAGAGACTGCCATGTTTCCTTCTGAATCATGGGCCCAGCCACCACAGACCAGATGTATAAAAATATTTAAATCCATAGTCATCCCCAAGTAGAATCAGTGTCGTAACAAATCTCAAAGATCTTAGATTCTTTTTAGCTGAAGTTATTGCCAACACATAAACTCTCTACTGTTCTAAATGAAAAAAAAAAAAAAAAATAGTAATCTGAGCAATAATAATTAGCTAAATAAAAAAAGGTAAGCGACTCAACTGTTATGATTCAACATAGTTCAATTAGCTCTGAAAACTTCAAACAGATACTGGCTCAAGCTTTTCAAGTCTGAAAAAAGAAGATTGAAATGCCTGCTATGCTATTTAATCTGAAGATATGAGCTAAAGTTAATAAAAAATCTATAAGAATTTGAATTAAATTCAAAAAATCATTTGTCCTAATTATAAAAAAATTCAGCCTCTTCTTCCCTCCTCAGACAGAGGAATATGGACTATAAACTTCCTCTTTAAACTATTCAGTGTATTTTGTCTTTGAATAAATGATTTCTCAGTTCTGCCTCTTAAAAGCATATATCTTAATGTTGCTATTTTACCTCAAGCTGACTTCCACTTTTACAATTTCAATTATAATGTATTTTACGTTTGAGTTTACTAGTATGTTTTATCATATAACTTTTGGAAAGCAAGAGATAGGTTTATGAAGGTGGAAAATGCCAATTTACTACTTCCACGTGCAAGATTATGTCATTAGAAACTGAAGTCATTGTTGAAAATCTGGTCACTAAGGAGCTAAGACTTTTGAAGAAAAACTCAGAGTAGTATATGAAAGGACACGTAATATCATCTTTAAACCCAAAATATTCTACAACAATTTTAAACGTGCACAGTACTTCATGAATTAGCTATATGAAATGAAACTCCAGTATGAATTCCAATATAAAAAATGCCTTTAAATAAATGACTGCAGTAAATATTAAAGAGATTCTGAGAGATAACACACCAAAGCAAACATGGTGCACTCTTTATGAGGAAAAGTGCTGAACAGCCATGGAACGAGCCATCTAAAAGGCTCAAACTTCTCTATCTTATTTTCTATCTTATTTATTACTTTCTTTCTTGACATGCTATAGCATAACATTGGCATAATTAATGAATTGATTCTAGGGAAAAAAAAAATTACAAATATAAGGTTTGTGTCTAGTTAATGAATTTGTCACTGAAACCCATTTCCTATGGAAGAGAGAACATAAACTCCTGATGGCTGATTTTTTTAAAGACTTCCAGCAGAGGATAGGAAAGACAGTAAAATACAGACAGGGTGTCACTATCTATTTACAAAACCAAAATAAAAAATAATACTTAAAGCAAATATGGGAAGTAGGCTCATGAACTATATTGACAGGTTATGATATCTACATCTTGAACGAAAATTCTTTCTAGTCTGGAGACTAATAGCTGATCACTAACTTTTTTTTAAGAGTTGCTGCACAGAACCAGAATTCTCATTTTCAGGTATGACATGGAAATTACTCTGATCAGTACCTACTAACTTGGTCACTCTGCTCTCCTGAGCAGCCAGCTTGTGTATTTGAAGGACTGCTACAAACTTTCTAGTTGTGTTTATACAATTTCCTGGTTTAGAAACCTTTCATACCATCTCTTGATTGGGAGACTGCTGAAGTGAGGCACTATGGTCTGTCCATATAATATTTCAGGTGCTAATTTTTAATCATCTGATGACAAAAAAAAGAAGAGAGCTTTAAAAGTTGATCCAATTTATTATGCTTTTGTACTTTTTACCTCTCACGTAATTTGTCCATCTAGACTACAATATCACAAATGTTCGTCCTCTGGAGTACATGTTTACGGACAAGTCAGGCACAACTTAACAACAATGTAGTACACTTTTATAGGAAAACTATTTAGAAGTCACAGAAAATAATAATGAGTGACAGTCTTTCTATAGACTTATTTAAGCTTTGTAAGCAGTTAATGACAAATTCTACAGGATGACTTACTAAACACTATATGAAAGCTATTGCTTTCTAATCAGTTAGCTCTATTTACTGGAAAAAGCTAGACTCTGTATGTACCTACTGTGATTTTTTCAAATGAATCTATAATTATCTGTGCTATGCATGCTCCATAAGAAAGTCATAATCATTAAATTTATGACTTTTTCTTCTTTTTGCTTAGGGTCTGTATTCTTAGGTCAGTGATGTATCCAGTGTATGAATGTTTACTTCTCCAACCTCAACCTCAGGGATGTCAAAAGGGCAGACTGTGAAGCAACATTGCAATGACCATTTACCAAAGGCTACAAGTTGTTATACTTGAGACTGCTTTTTTTTTTCAGTCTGAGGGTAGCATTAAATGACAACATAGTGCAATCTAGAAATTGGTTGTTTCTTGTTTACTGTTATCTTCTTAAACATGCCAATGATATGCTTTATCTTCTGGACTCTCTTATCTTTTCTGTATCCTTCTACAAAAGCATGCAGTGCATGTCCCAGCAAAGCTTCCTGCTATCTGTAACAATGTCCTACTTATCAGTAAGATCCTGCTTATGAACATAGAAATACATATCCATATATATTCTTTCATGTACGTATATATTTATTTGTGAAGCAGAGGTACTATATAACATAAACCTTTAATGCAGGACCTTTTGCTGTCAGTTCCGTCATGATGACACAAAGAAGGAGTACAAACAAACATCTCTGCTCCTTTTACAAGAAAATAAAAACACAGAAACAGTGTTTGAGTACCAAAACTGTAAAATAAAGAAATTATTTAAACTGTTTAGAAAATAAAAAATTCTTCCTTCTTCTTCTGTTGGAACAACAACATGCATGTATTTGCACTTCATTTAAGCTACCTTCCTGCATAAACAATCTAATTTTTTAATTTCTTTTTATCACTGCAGTCAGTACAGATAGAGTATAATACTCTCCAGATCTTATTAAGAGATCTAACTTGTTCTTTGTTGTTTGATTTCTTCTATAAGTGAAGATTAAATCCACACAATGGATTTGGTATTCCAGACTACAAGTTTAATTTCCACAACTCTACTAGCATATTATCAACTGTTAAATCTCCATAGTATAGTCCTGAGCTATACATTTCTTTTAACTACATTCACAGGAGATGATTTATACTATAAAAATTGTTTTTAAAATTGCTTGAGAAATTTCAAAGGGTGACAAGACAGTGAGCAAGTGCGAAAAAAATCCTGTATTTTAATTTTCATATAAACATTGGTTTTCATATAAATATTGGCTTTATCCAATAGTGGAGTTGTTTTTAGAAAGTCCTTTCTCTTGGATGGAGTCAGATAAGACAAAGGTATTGTTATGATGAGATCACTATAAACCTGACCATGAGTCAGAAAGATGTATGTGTTTTTAAGGATGAGAAATGAGAAAATGACAAGCTCCTAAATACGTTCTAACCTTAAATTTTACTTAAAGGCAGATATTACTCTTAACTGACGGAACTGGTTTACTGAGCATTGATATTAAAGTCCAAGAACAAAGGTAAAGGAATATGAAACTTATTTTAATATATAGTACTGGATCTAGAAACAGAAAATCACTGACGTTCAGTGACTTCCTATATAAATATTTGGTTAACCCCATTTTGACATTTTCTTAATTATCCTGTGATGTTACAGGTCTGCTTGCAGTTGGCAAGACTACAGAAGAGATGTATATGTTCTTGAACATGTCATTAACCTCTATGGCACTTTTCTTTTTTTTTTTTTTTTCTCTCATTTCATCACTGCACTATGTCAGGTTAATATACTTTCCACTCAGTTTTATATACATTGACACAAAAAACTCATATACAAATATAAAGCTATACTTCTTGGCTTTGATTACAACTTCTTTCCTTTCCTGGAAACCCAGTGAAGTCAATATATATTCATGATCTAATCCAATAGAGCATGTGATTAACTTCATGCACTCATATCAAAGGGGGCATTCACACGCTTCAAGTTAAATAGCGTTTGTCTTCACTTTTGAATAAATAAGAATAAAATGTGAAGTATTCATTAACAAAAACCCCAAAACCAAGGATAAATATCTTCAGGTTTTTTTATTGACCCCCATTAAGCTTACTTGTGAAAAAAGAACTTTTACAATCCCTTTTTTTTTTTTTTTTTACAAATGTTGTCATCCTGAGGAAAAAAAAAAATCTCATCAGTAAATAATGTGTGAAGAAATTGTTAGTTGATTATGAGACAATTTTACCATATTGAAATATCTTAAATTGCTCTTTCCTTGACAATGCAATCAGTCTTCCATTGTGTGCTTTGTCTATAGTCTTTCTTTAAGCCTACATACGGGGCAGGAAGGAGTAAGCTTATGGATAAAATTCCTTTATGGGCATTCCTATTACATCACATCAGAAAGTAGATAGCCACATGTAATCACAACTCTTCATGAAAAATAATTGAACTTGGAGCCATTACTGCTGACATATGCACCTAATTACAAGTAAATGCTAATTGCATTTCAGATTAGCTAATATCAGATCATCTAGTATTCAAACTATATTTTTCCAATGAAAAAGTCCCACTGAAATCCCCATCTGTAATTCCGGAAACAGTATGTACCTTGATTGATCTGGATTATTGGAAATGGGATCAGCCTAAATTCAGAAGAACAGAACATCTTGATAAGTGTTTTTTTCATCTATGAGATTCAGCTTTACGTTAAATTCTGAGAAAAGGCCAGTTCTGAAAACTCTTACCTCAGTTTTACTTGCAGTGTACATCAACGGGCAGGAATGTTGTGACCTTTTGTACCACATACTCCATAAACTCGTGCTTTCCTGTCGCTGATTTTATCATAGTTAAATTTGTTTATATTTTCTAGGTACGGACATACAGTAAAGGTTCTGTAAAACCTCAATACTTCAGGCTGGATTCTCATTAAACAGTTTTTGTTTTCTTTTCCTCAGTGTCTAACGTCACCAGCTTTAACAGTGTTGCTTTTGATTTACAACAGTTTGTGAAAAGAACCAGAAGCACCTTGCATACCATACATTGAATAATGATCAAAGCAATTTTCTCTTCTTTTTTGATGGAACACTGAACACTAGAGGATCTGTGACCCAACTATTTTAGAAATTCTCCAACTAACACTAATTTTATATGCATGTAGTTTTAATGTTTGTTATCTTGAAGCCTCTGTTTGGTGATCTTAGTGATGCTAAGACTACCCGCGTCTACTGTTCTCAGAACATAATGCTCTGTTATATCTCACTTTCACAGACTCATTCAGTTCATACCTTCAATGCCTTGCAACAAACCTTTCCTCAGGAATTGTCAGCTTATATGCTTATAGAAACATTTTCAAGACAAATTGCACTATACAGCAGTTTAGGTAGTGTTAGGCTTTGTTGTGTATCTTTGCTATGCTTATATAGCAATACTTTTCATGCTAACTGCTGGCAGAGGAGTGCTGTTTATCATATTGACCTGTAGGACTCTCCCTCACGTTTGGTATTTACCCATTTACCAGCTGGTGCTGTGACACTTTCCCAAACTGTTAGAATACAAGTACCACAACTGTTCCCTAGAGAAGGAAGCTGATCAGCTAAATCTCTTGCTTAAATCTTAAAAACAAAAAGGCAGTAACAACAGTAGTCATAAATGCTCTTTCCAATTAATGTTCTACCAACTTTTGTGTACCTCACATGAATTTTTCATAAGAGGTTTTTGGAAGGCATATTAGTCGGAATGTATACACAGTGCACTGGTGAGTAATGAGAATACAATTTTCCTGAAAAACAAAAAAAACAACAAAAAACAAACAAACAAACAAAAAACAAACAAACAAACAAAAAAACCCAGAAAATATCTTGAATGCTTTCAAAGGGCTTGCTAGAGGATGTATGGGACTCTCATTGCATTGCCAGGCACTCCTAGAAGCTGTCTGCAGCTTGCCTGTAGAGCAGATGCAAAGAAAAATTAAATCATGCCAGGCTCATGGCTGTTCTTACAGCCTTCAAGGACTTTCAAAGTCACTGAAATACTCTTTGAGTCAAAGAGATTTCACATCTGTCACATCCTAAACATATTAATATGAAAGGTGTTAAAAATGCCTTTGTAAAATACTTTTGTTGATGTTTCCTGAGTTTCACAATACTGGCAGCTCTAAAACTATCTGCTGTGACTTTCTCATCTCTAGTCTGTTCTTCTGCTCATGTTTGATTTCGCATGAATCAAAAGGCAATCCAGACATATTAAGGTATAATTTCAGAGGTCTTTTCTCATAAAGAAGTTTCACCTAGGTACCTAATTTCCAGGTCATTAGGCAAGGGTAACCCTGCATTAAGTATTTAATGGTGACAAATGTGTCTACAATAGATTCATCTTGCAACTGATTGTGGATGCCAAATCAAATTCTATTATTAAAACTTTGGCCCTAAGGGTGTATTTGTAATAGAAAGTGGTTGTAGTAGTAGTAGTAGTAGTTGTTGTTGTTGTTAATATTGTTAAATTGAAAGCTATTTAAAAGCCTTGTATTCATTCTGGGTACCATATTACCAGAAAGATGTTGAAAAATAAGGAGTTTACATATGAGCAGCAAAAAAACAACCAGACCAATTTCTGAGTGAAGATTAAAAGAGCTAAATATGTACAGCTTGACTAAATATTGACTAAGGTGAAGAGTCTAGGTTATGTTAAAGTCTTTTGGCATAGATTTGCTCCTGAGAGCATAGCAGACATATGCTACACCAGAAACAATTTCAGAAGGGCTTTTTACTTTACAGACATTCTGTTCTTTCTGACTGTACAGGAGAACAGTGCAAACTATCTCATGTTAAAGGTCTGGCTCCAAGATGGACCACATGCTCTCTGACTACAATTGCTCCTGGTGGTTTTTTTCCCCTTCTTAACTCTGTTATCCCAGAGATGCTACCACCATTGTTTATGGGCTTGGCCTTGGCCAGCAATGGGTCCATCTTGGAGCTGGCTGGCGTTGGCTCTGTTGGACATGGGGGAAGCTTCTAGCAGCTTCTCACAGAAGCCATCCCTGTAGCCCCTCCACTGCCAAAACTTGCCATGCAAACCCAACGCAGTATTAGAAGAGTATTCAAGTATTTAGAGATCTAGGGGAAAAGAAAAAAAAAATTAAACATATAACTGATATGAATTTAACATAAACATTTACATTTAAAGTAAGAATGGAGTAAAGCAGAGTGAAATGAGAAAGCTGAAAAATAATAATACAATTTTAGGTCAGTTTGAAGCTTAGCTATGCTCCTGACAATGTTGGTTAAAATTCTCATTTTACAGAAATTCCTGCAACACAAATAAACAAAGGACACAACACAAACAAAGGACTAATCAAAGTAATTCCTGAGTAAAAAAAAGCTTGCCTGGGATTTCTTAATATTTATATTTTCTATTATGAGCGTAATAGAGAAGAAGATATTTTCAGGGCTGAAGAAACAGTGAACATCTTGATAAAGAGTTCAAATGGCTATAGATCCCCATAGCATACCTTTTGTAGTTTGCTATTTTAGCTTAAGAGAAGCTACATTCTGCATGTTTTCTCTGCCCATCATCATCTCTATTCTCTACTGTTAATAGGCAGAACTCTTACATCTTTTTGAATGAAATTTCTGCAAATGAAGATGGAAAATGATTGTGTTGCTAACAGTTATTACCTTCCAGGCTAGTCACAATTCCCATAAAGTTCTCATTTTATTTATAAGCAGCCTATTGAAGCTTATGAAAAAAATACTAAATCTTGGATCAGGGCTGCTTCTATTATCTATGTTGTGCCTTCTGCATCATTGACAAACTGGAACCCGTAGATCTCTTTATAACAAACTTTACATGTCTGATTGAGTCTTACACAGTCTAAAAAAGTCTTTTATTTTCAAATTTATGAAATAAATGTCTTCTTTTTTCCTTGTGTAGCAATTATTTTTTATGACCTATGAACTGTCATAATAGGGATAAAGTATATGTGCTGGGATACATACTATCATGGTAAAAACTCCTTTGCTTCAGGAAATTTTGCCGGGTGTAACTCTCCTTCATTTCCCTTTCCTCTTGAAGATTCCTAGCAGACTCCCTGTCTGTGGTTCAGATTACGTTATTTAGCCTTTTAGCCATTTCTTTATGACATACTGCACAATGCTCGTTTGTTCTGTATTCAATCCTTGCAAAACAATTTCAGAAGCTCCTTTCAGAAGTTGTATTCCTCCATCCAGAAGCCTGGTGACACTCACACTAAGATTTTGTGCTAAGAGAAACTCATGGAGAGACCAACTTGCCTCACCAGTTCTTGCTGTCTGTAAGCTTATATCTTTTAGTATCATCATAACCTTTGTATTGATTAGGAGAGCTTTGCACTATAGGCATTACAGATCTCTTACTTTTTGGTGTCATTAATGAATTTAAATTAGTCTTCAGACTTAAGTAGAAACATAAAATACATTACTGAAATAAATCAATTTCTTTCACTGTCCTTATTATAAATATCAAAACTAGCTAAAGTGTATGGGCCTAGGTAGGTTTGTCATGTAAACCAGCAAATAACTACTATCCGTGCCATTCCATTATGCCAAGCAGTGTCTGATTTCATAATACCTTAAGGTGGTTTGATCTGAAAGAGGTAAAATCTACACACTTGGTTGATGCTGAATTTCTTACCTTTTTCAAATATCTAACCTCTATGGCATTCCTTGCAATCTCTTGGATTTCTGCATTAAGTTTAGTGCACAGCCTCATGAATTCCTCCTCCCCTGTCCTTGCAGTACCAGTGGGAAATACTGGGAAAGCAAGTGCTTCAGTCTGCGTTCAACTAAATATACACTTCATTCAGTCTGTCTCCTCAGGGGGTTTTCAGCCTGGTTGTAAAAAGTGAAGCTCTCTGGAAGAAATGTTGTTAAGTATAAAAATGGGTTACTTAAAACTTTTTTATTTTTGTCCTCTGACTATACTCAAAAAATAGCAGTTGCTGAAGACGTGTTGACTCTGCCTCCTCCACCTACTGTTCTGCATCATTACTTTAAGTGTAGTTTCCATGGACAATAGAAAATTAAGAAAGAATGGGTGGGTGTGGTTGGGAGGAGGAATCCACAGTTGTTTTTTTCCCCTCAAAGAACTGTGGCTAAAAAATTGCAGGACCATTTTAATCTGCCACAAATAAGAGAAAGTCACCCCCAGAGAACCACATTTTATATGAGGCAGTGTGTTCAGAGAACAGAAGAGAACAGTAAGTAATTATTTTTTCCTCTCAGGATTCTGTTTCCTAAAATTTCTGTAAAAAGTGAGATCATCACAGTGTTTCAACATTATTCAACCAACATGCAATATTCTTTCAGGAATGTCTCCCAGGAGCTCAAACTACATTTATTTATTCTCCATTGTTGCCGCTAGATTTTGAATTTACCTAAACCAGAATTTTTACAGTGAGTTTGGCCAAGTCACTTGATTATTGCAATTAATTTTAGGATATGTGTCACTATATATATTCAGAAATTTATAAAAGTGAGTCTTAAGTTCATTGACTAGTTTTCTTAGCATGCTGTGCTTCAAAAATTCAGCTCAGATGTTTCACATAATGCTCAATAAGTCACTTGTTAACTTTAAAATCAATAGCTATAATTTATAATTATGCATTTTTTCTGAAGTCACTTAAGTGTAGTGTGTCTTATTCCTATTATTTTTGCTAATAATGGACCAAGTTATCTCATCAAATGAGTTTACATAATTGTCACCAATGTCTTTCTTCATTACTCCTACTCTTGCATGAGAAAATGATTTTTGTAATTTATCAATTTTTTTTGATAATATAAACCTGAAACAACTGCTGTTGAAACTAGCAGAGTTGTCTTGATACAAATGACATCAAAACCAGGCTATATAGCATGTTACCATGTTTAGCAAATGACACATGTAAATGTTTTATCAAAATACACAATTTTATTGTAATGCCATTGTTCATATACCTTCTGTAATAACTTCTTACCACCATCGAAAAAATGCTCTGGAAGAAAAATCTAAGCCATTTTTTAGTAAGACATAGATTTATATTGGTGAAAGGTTGCATAAAAGTAGAGGACTGTACATATGTTATTTAACTCATCACATATATATGGCAGAAATTATTTCTTACTTTAAAACATACTGCAAATATTCAGTCAGATTTCTCATCTTATCTGCCCACTTCTCCAAGGGATCTATATAGAAAGAAAGAATAAAAAAGCATGAGATTGTCTGGAAAACAAAACAAAACAAACCCAAACCCTCTGTGGAAAAGGGATGAACGTTAGAACATTTAGATCACCTCAGGAGGCATCTGCAGGTATTCACAGAAAGACAATAAAATCCTAGAGCATTGTCGTGTTTCCCTGACTGAAGAATGAAGGATGTCATCTCTCCCTCTACATTTAAAGGAGGGCCTAGGATGAAAATAGCCATTGACTGAAATTAAGAAGTTAAATAAAAAAATCTATAATAGCTGACTGGGACATATAACTGGGAGTTTAGTTCATTTGTGTAGAAGGAAGAACACCAGTTATAGAACATCATAGATTCTCCAGGGAATAGATTTTGAACTTAAGATATAGTTTCAGAGGTTTAGGTTTCCAGATCATGAATAAATTTGTATGAACTAACTTTGACGGTCCTATTAAAACTGAAATCAATGACAAACATGTAAAGCTTCTGTGTGGAGGAACTACTGTTTCAGACTGAAGGAAAAGAAAAAGAAAAAAAAAAAAAAAGATCCCTCTAATGAACTATGACAAATAGCTGTAATTTACCTCTCTAGAAGTGGATACCAACATGCATGAAATTCCTTTTCATTATTTTAAAGATTAATTATTGCTTGATACATTTAAATATAGCTTAAAATTTTAAATATGAACGCTGAATATGTTTATGGCCATCTATATGATATTTTCATTTAAAAAAGGGTTCTTGCATTCATATTTGACAAGAAAAATGCACAAGTGTAAAAAACATGTCTGTAAGCAAACATGAATGGAGGATGGACTCTTTAATAGACTGATGGGAAAGACTTTCAGACATGAGTCTCTGAAAGCTAGACAAATTATATCTATACATGGGCACACTAGTCTAAATATTCTGTATATAGAAAAGGTTGTGATAAAAAAAAAAAAAAAACAACAAAAAAACCCCAAAACAAAAACAAAAAAAACCCCAAAACAAACAAACAAAAAAACCAAACCCCATCACCCAAAGCCGAAGGGAATTGCAGTAATTAATTTCCTTTCTATATACATATTTAAAAGTCTATCTTTAGCAACCCAGGTTGACACATTTGATAATAAAGTTGATGAATGTGTTTATTTTTCTGTTGGTCTGAGCTGATAGTATTGCATGAGATATTCCCAAACACTGAAAAAAAATACTCTCCTGGTCCAATGTCTGTAGTAAATAGTCCCTTCTAAAAGGGATCATAACTTTGGCTTACGTCTCCTGAAGGAGCTGTTATTTAAACAGGAGTCTATAGGGTTCATAAAGGTTAGCACCGATGACTAAGCCCGTCAGTTTAGGATCTTCAGTTGACTTACTCATTCACTTCTGTTGTTCTCTGAATAAAAGAGAACTGGGAGGAATATTCAGGAATAAAGCACTCACTTGGGAAGCTGAGGAGAAATTTATGGCAATAATAAGACTTTAAGTAACTTACATTACAGTAGCGTCTCCTGATGTAACTTCTGACAAGGTGTCTTCTTTCTATGGAAAGCCTTTTCCAAACCTGAAACCTCTTTCTAGGTTAGGCAATAAAGGGGAAAAGCCCCTTACTGTATAGCAGTGACTCTGATGACAGCAGTGTGTAAGCAGGCAATGGTGTAGAATCATAGCGTCATTTAGGTTGGAAAAGACCTGTAAGATCAAGTCCAACCATTAACTTAGCACTGCCAAGTCCACCTCTAGCAGAGGGGTAGCCAGGATGTTTTCAAGCACCTATCACCATGTAACAATTAATATCTTTTATTGCATCTTAATTAAAAGATGACAGCACAGACTCCTTATGTATATTCATTTACTTTTAGTAGGGTTACTTACCATTTACTCCAAAGTAAAAGATAAGAAAACAAAGGCGTTTAAAGATTGGTGTTAGTACCTAAGGAGTCCATATGATCATTCTAAATAGGACTTAGAAAATTCATCTGTATTTTAGAAACTTGTAACTGAGTGATGGCTGACAGTTGAAAGCAATGATTTTTCTGCCTCTGAAAATTGTTTACAGGTCTCATGTCTTACAGTTTATTGTTTCCTAGATAAATCCAGTCAAACAACTAAATAATCTGAGAAGTCTCTCTTGGCAAGAAGAAAATTATACCCTAGTAGTTGTCTATTTTGCTTTAAATACTCTTCAGTAGGTTTTTGGCCACCCTTTTCTTACCTTACCCAGTACACTCATTTTAGTAAAAAATGGAGTATTTCCACAACTGTCCCAGTTTACTTTCCTGGTACTGTTCCCAAAGAAAGATGTGGATCAAGTTGCATCTGGAAACAAGCTTCGAGATACTACAGTTGAACAGAGCAGACCAATATGTATGATATGGAAGTGGGTGATGACACCCTACACATATAGATAGGAGTAGCCTCATGTTCACGGACCCTTATCCTCATTGGGAAATTTAATCACCCTACTATTTAATGAAAGAACAGCATAGCAGGGCATAAGCAGTCCAGGAGGTTCCTGGAGATCACTGATCATCATCCAAGTGATGGAGGAGCCAACGAGAAGAGGTGTCCTGATGGACCTCCTACTCACAAGCAAGGAAGGGCTTGTTTGGGATTTCAAGGTTGAAAGCAGCCTCGGTTGCAGTGACTATGAGATGGTGGAGTCCAGGATCCTGAGGGCAGGGAGAGGGTGAAAAGCAAGCTCACAACCCTGAAATACAGGAGAGCAGACTTTGGCCTGCTCAAAGGTCTGCTTGGAAGTGTCCAATGGGATAAGGCCCTGGAAGGAAGAGGGGTACAAGAAAGCTGTTTAATATTCAACAGTCATCTTCTCCAAGCTCAAGAGTGGTCCATCCCAAAAAATAATTAAGGGATGATCCTTCCCCTCTACTCAGCACTGATGAGGTGACACCTGGATTCCTGTGTCCAGTCTTGGGCTCTGCAGTACAAGAGAGACATGGTCATACTGCAGAGTGTCCAATGAAGGGCCACAAAAATGATGAAGGGATTGGAGCAGCTCACATATGAGAAAAGGCTGAGGTGACTGAGACTATTTAGCCTGGAGAAGAGAAGGCTCAGGGGGCATCTTAATGATGTACATAAATACCTGAAGGGATGGTGTCAAGAAGGTGCAGCTATGGTCTTTCCGGTGGTGACCAGTGACAGGACCAGAGGCAATGGGCACAAACTGAAACACAGGAGGCTCCACCTGAATGTCAGGAAACACTTTTTTACTGTGTGGGTGACTGGTCACTGACACAGGTTGCTCAAGGAGGATGTGGAATCTCCTTCCTTGGAGATATTCAAAACCTGTTTGGACATGGTCCTAGGCATCTGGCTCTAGGTGGCCCTCCTTGGCCAGAGGGGGTTGGATCACATGAATTCCAGAGGTTCCTTTCCAGACTCAACCATTCTGTGATTCTGTAACTCTTTTATCCCTAAAGGAGGATTGAAGGTGGTATGAGACAAGAACACACTTTCATTTCATTATCACTGTGTTCTTTTAGAAGAGCAGAAGCTCTCTAACAGCTAGAATACTGTCATTTCCACTGGTCCCAAATCTTAAAAGTCTTAAAATCTAAAAAAGAAAGCTTAAAATAAAGGAACATTGAAATTGAAACTTAAGTTGCTACTTGTTAGATGACCGCTAGCATACTGTGTGGTCTAATAACTGTCTAACCATACATTCAGAACTAGAATTCTGTGAACCCCTCAATTTTCACTCCATGAACTGATTTACTGTGAAAACTTTTCACTCCATGAACTGATTTACTGTGAAAACAAAGAATTTTATTCACATACCTAAATAAAACTTCTGAAATATAATATTTTATCTGAGATTCTCCCATGCAGAATATGATTTATTTCAATGTTAATAAAACTTTCTATAGTACTTGTATGTGCACGCATATATATTTATAATTTTATTTCAAAACTATGACCTAATTAAATATTATTTATAGACTATCATCTGTTGTATGTTAATCATATATTCTATATTAATCTGATACCATTCACTTTTTTTACTATACAAATAAAGTTATGGTAATGTTGCTAAATTCTAATTCAACAACATTAAAGGAATTACTAATTCCATATATTGCTTTTCTGGCTCCTTATAAGGTATCACTATACAGGAAATATATTGATAGAGGCAAAAAAGGAAAAGCATCAAATGAAATGTATCCAAATGCAAGGCTTCTATTCTAACAGACAAGACAGCTAAATTTATTAGTTCTTGTTTTGAGCCAATGTGAATCAATAGTTGAGCAAAGTTTTTAAGGCTGAACTGAGACTGAGAGAGTGTAAAGCAGCAGAGACGAGGCTGTCTGGAGTTGGTAGATAGTAAAATCATCACATTCAGGGTCGCATACATAAGTATATTTATTTATATACAGGTGCATTGTCAGTGTTATTCAAAAGTTATTGGGATCTTTTTCATCATTGCATTTCATAATCCTAATAACTCCATTTAGGACATTTTGTCTATCAAAACAGAATCAGTTTCTTCAGCTTCTTATAAATCTTTAATACCTGCCACTTTCAAGCATAGCCACTGTATTTCTTGCTTTGGTATGATAACCAGCATTATATACACTACTCAATGTGACATATAAATACTGCAGTATACAATCATAGTTATACCACTTTGCTGGATTTATATACTATTTCTTTAACAACACTGTCCATCATCTTCACCTTGTTCACTGTAACCTTGGTACTGAATACAGGTACTCATAGATATTTTCCAGCAATAAAACTCAAGTCTTGTCTATATCAGTATGCCCAAGGTTTGCCCACTTAGCACTTACTTTATTCTTTACTGTTTGACTTCTGACATCATTAATTTCTGAAATTGTACTTAATAGAATATACCTAATGGTCAACATTTTTATCCTCTATCCTATTAGTTCTACATTTTCAAATTGATTTGAGACACATTACATCATTATAAAAGAGCGTTAATAAAATAAGAGTGCAGAAAAACACATCAGCAAGTTTACCTATATTCCAAAAGGAAAACATAGGAAGGAAAATAAAGCCAATGTAATAGGAAAGAAAAAAATATATACATTACAAACAACATTTATTGATATTGCCTGCACAACTGAAATCTGTTGTAATTGACCACACTCTGCATTTGTTATCTTAGCAAAAAGAATCTAAATATGGCATCTTGTTTATTGGAAAACTGTTGCATTACCTGTGAAAATGGATTCAATAACCTTGCTTTTAGCATCTATATTTCTAAAAACTTTCATTTATTTAGGTAAGTAAGACAATGTTATATCTACATCACAAGTTATTTCAATATTTTGACAAAAAGATAAGCCATATCATCATCATTCTTTATTTTCAGTTTCTTCTTGGATTTTCTAGCAAAGTGATGGCTGTACTTTTACAGTGGCAATTTAGACTATTTCAGTCAATTAGATTTTTTTTGACCAATATGATTAAATTAATTTCTGTACAGAAGTTAAGCACATGTTTTGCATATTTCCCAAAGTCTCATTGTCAAAATGTGCCAGACATTTTGGTCTCTGAATTCAAATTACACTTTGGTTAATATCTCCATTTTTTTCTTGGTATAAATTCATGAAAGAAATTGAAAACCCTGGAATTCATTAGTATAGTGAGTGAGTTTATTTGTGTCAGCAGGAATTTATTCATTGATATTTGCAAACTCTTTCTGTTGCTGGACAGGACACTTGCCATTTTCCTTGTACTTTCCACTGATGTAACAGGTGGAAGCTGGACTATGACATTTTAACTAATTTATCTTTCTTTTCAGATAAAACTGAACCTTTCCCAAAGTTCAAATTGTATCAGCTAGGAAAGTCAAATCTGGAAAGCCACCTGGAAAAGTTCATAGCCCCAGTTTTGCAAAGAGTATTGAATAACAGACTGCCTTGAGGAGCACCACTGAAATAAAGCTCTAATGGAGTAAGACAGCTAGCCAACTAATTATCTAAACATAGAAGTTACCCTAAATATGCAGTGTTGTCTCCAAAATTACACCATAAGATTCAGAAAGTGTGATTTCAGATAACACAGTAGTTATTATCAGGAGAAGTAATACAATCTGTTTCTTCCAGACATACCTTTTCATACACAAAATATTACTGATGATTTTTTATCTGGTCTGTAGTTTCCACTGTTTGTGTTAATATTTAAATGTTAATCCATTTCTTCCCCAATGCAAGTCAAATATGAATATTATTCTTATTCTCGTGCAAAATCATGAAAATTATTCAGTGATATGCATGTATTTCATTCTATTCTTACAAAAAAAAGGAACGCTGAATTAAACACATGCACTTCTGATTTTGTTTAACTAAATGAAAAGTGATTGGATTATGCTGCTTTCCTTTCTTTTGACATAAAATTGTCATCTGCTCTTAAGAGAACCATCTTTTTTCTTCCTAATTTGTATATACTATTACTCTTATTGAAAATGCACTAAGATACTTGATCCTTGTTATTCATTTATGCATACTTAATGTTTAAATTTCTCAAGTATCATTATAATCTACCAATCCTTTGCCTCCTTCACTTTTCATTGTTTTCTTTTGCTTTCTTGATTGTTCATGATAATGTTCTTTACCCATGGTCTAGAAATGAAGACCTATTCTTTGTGATACGCTAGGACAAGGTCAATCAATTGCAATAAAATGATTTCCATTTTTTCTATAGAACTGAGTCATGAAAATAATTTATGCAACTTTACTTGATTAGGGACAGTTTGCTGTATGAGAGATTTGAAGTATCTTGATTGCATACTCCATGAAGCACTCTAGTCTAAATGCATTATATTCTGCCTCATGACATCTACAAATAGGTGAAACAGTTTTACACATTTCAGAAACTGGGACCTTTCCCACTTTATTCCTGCCTCCCAGAGTTAGTGACACTGTCTTTGGAGAATGAGATGGGAAAAGTGGATGGTGGAGAGGGATAGAGTCACTGGGAGGATTTTCTTCTATCTATGTAGTTCACCTTCAAGACGAGGGAGTGGAGGGGTTTTTTTGTCCACAATCTTCTTTCCACTCTTTCCTGACTGGATAAATTTGGAAATTCCAAGTAGATATTTTTATTCAAAAATCCCCTCAAGACTGTAATTTCTAAGAACTACTTTCCCACCCCCTCCCCGTACAACTGGGACCTACAACTAAATATCTGATTGAAATACTAAAGAAACACAATTAGAATGGAGAGAGGATGAAGGGCTGGAGACAAAAAGCAATGTTCTTCTCCAGAAAAGGAAGTGATGAATTTTTTTGACAAAACGAAATTAAACTCAGAAGAGTTCTGTCCACTCAGAATTATTTCTGTATGTCAACCATTTTAAAATGCAAACCCTATTTCTTATTAATTTATACTTACTGAATATGTAAGCAAGTTCTAGTAATTAAGTTTCTTGAAGGTTTGTTCATGTAATTTTAATTACATGAACAATTTTACCAGGTTAAAATAATATGAGAAAAAAATTCTTATGATATTTCAGTCTATAGAGTGAAAATTTCAATGACAGAAATTTATCATTTGATACAATAAGTAACGTGAAGTTTTCTATCTCAAGAGTAGTGTACTGAGACAATCAAAGGCATATACGAGAGATCTGTAAAATCATGGATGGTATGGAGACATTTCATTCGGAATTAGCATTCATTCCATGTTAAAAAAAGAATAGAGGACATCAATAAATTTTGCAAGAACAGCATTTAAAATAAAAAATAAATGCTTAAATAGAGTCAGACTCACTGTCAAAGATCATTGCACAGGTCATAAATTTAAAATCAGATTTTTTCAAACAGAAGTTGAACAAAATTATGGAATTACATTCACTGGTGGCTAAATATGATGATTTGGAAGAACACATCAACATAGAAGTCTCTATGCTGTTTACTTCGGATAGACTGTAGGATTTGCTTGATCAGTTTCTTATTTACACTCCCTGCATATCTGCTGCTTTCTACTTCTGGGGAGCAGGATGCTGGGACACATGAAACACCTCATCCACTATGACCATACTTCCAATAACTATACGTAATCATTTATGTAAGGAAAACTCATACAGAGCTGCACAATTAGAGGAAAGGGACCTGATATTGTCAATAATCAGTGAATACTAAATGTCTATTTAGTTATTTACTTACTTATTTTTCCTCACTAGAACTAAATTGCCTCTTGCTGTTAGTATCTTGGAAATAACATCTGATTAAGTGTTGAAGATAACTGTTAATTTCTTGTCATAAAGAGATGATTAGAAAAGCTGTCAATCTGTGTAGGGATAAAGCTCTCCAGACTACTGCAAAACGGTAGACATTCTTATCTTACAACACCAGCTGAAGTAATGAGTAAAAATTTTTGAAAGAAAGACAAGCATTTTCCAACATGTATTTTTTCATAGGAAGAAATTCTTTTGCAATGGATTCTATGTTAGGTAACAAAATGTAAATCTAACAGTGGAAATTATGGAGGCCTTCTTTAACTATTTTACTGCCAGCAGAACTGCCTAGACTGGTGCAATTATTTTTATTTTATTTTAAACTGAAATGTGATGTTAATTGAATAGACATTTCATAGTGTGGATCTAGGTACTTCACATTCCTGTTAAAATCTACTCCTTATAATGTGCCTAAATTATGTAAGAAAACAAAGACAGTAGAAAGAAAAGCTAAGGATTACATCTACCTTAAAATTCACCCTAGACAAGTCTATGTTTATATCTGAAATGGTTCCTCGTGACATTCTGTGTAAGAAATGGAAACATTTAAGGCATGTGACATGTGGCTTATTCTAAAGGTCTTTATTAAAAAAATAGGAACAATATTCTAGAAGATCTTATCTCTAACTATTGATCTCAGAAACAAAGGTACCTAGTTCAGATGTACACAAATGTAAATGCAGCATGCAATGCCAGCTTCTGCATCTTCATATCCTTCTGCAATTTACCAGTTTGGGGGAGGGGGAGTTTAAGAAGCCCAAAAGAGGGTGTAGACAGTGCACTCTGTGGAACAAGTCCTTGCAAGTACTTGTGGAACATATCACCAAGTTATATTATCTAATGTAGTTAACTGATCAATAACATCAATATGTAATAAGTATGACAAGTAGACATACTAATAATCACAAAAAAAGAAGTGACAGAAAAAAACCCATGAAAAATAGAAGGTTAATATAAAAGCCCAAGCAAAGCCACATCCCTCATAAGCCAAAGCATGTAACTATATATCCTTAAGTAGTAACATTAATAATACTGCTTCTGGTAGATCCAGTAGAAGAAAGCAACATATTCAACTGAAAAACAAAATTTGTTTATTTATAGCAAATTATTCAGAATGCTAACATTTTCTAATTAAATTGATTAATTTACATGATTGCAGAACGGAAATAAACATGGTAATTTTTAAGGACTTGTAGAACACATTGATGCCTAAGTATAAATGACAAAAATCATAATATAGATAATTTTTAAAGGCTTGTAGAACACATTGATGCCTAAGTATAAATCATAAAAATCACAATATAGATCCTCTTTTTTCCACAGTGTTTTGCACTGATCACATAATGCAGTATTGGTCTAAAAATATTTATTGCTTATATGGCACTTTTCATGCTTTTCAATATTAGAATCCTTGAGAAAGGTGGGCATGTTTCCCATTCTATAGATGAAATAATAATTAAAAAAAAAAAGAGCATATACCAATGAAGTGAATTCCCAAGATCATAAAAGTATCGTGAGACTATATAGGGTTTATTTCTGAGTCAACTATAAAAAGTTCATTTCAAGTATTTTATGATTGAAATCTCCATTGCGCTTAAGGTGAAAACATTGAAAGCCAAAAGAGATTTCTTTGCACCGTTGCTTATTCACAAGGAGAGGGAGAGAAGTAGGAGAGATTGCTATAACCTCCTAACCTTGCATATTTGTTACACGAGAATCTTTCATTCAGTTATTTGTTTGACTTAAGAGATCTACTGAGGACCAAACTCTGCTCTGACAGTTCCTCTGGGCCAGTATCTCTCTGTTGTGAGCTACAGTCTCACGCTGGGTTTGCTACAACAGGAGGAGCTGACCTTGAATCTGTTTTTCCTCAACTGGGATATTTTGGTACTTACGGTCTTTGTATTGACACTGGGTCTGATGCTACCACGTGCAGCACCTGCCGTTTGACCTTTCTATCAGTTATCTCCCCGTGAGAGAAGTCAGGCCTTTAAACTGTTGCTATGTAACAGCCCAGAAACCAATGCCAGGAATTACACCAGATATTTCTCAGTTGAGTAACTAGAGCATAAATCCTCTACAGCTTGGCCCAGACCACAAAAACAAACAAACAAATACCAACAACAAAAAAACCCAAACAACAACAAAACAAAAAAAAAACCACCACCCAACAACCCAACCCCCCACCCCCCCCCCCCCAAAAAAAAAAACAAAAACAACAAAACAACCCCCCCAAAAAAAACAAGAGGGAAAGATTTAAGCAGATTAAGTATCAGGAACACTAGCAGTAACTATTTTGCAAAGAATTGAAAGACTACTGTTAGTATAAAGTTAGCCTCTAAAAAATCCCCCTTGTACCTTTTTCAGAAGCCCTGTTTCAAACTATCAACCTTGGTCAACATGAGGGAAAGCAGACTCCAAAAATCTTACCTGCAGAGAATGCAGATTTGGAAAAAAAAAAAAAAAAAAAAAAAAATTACAGGGGGTTGCCTTGAGCCATTGTTTATACTAAGATTCCCATCCTCTGTTTTGGTGTTTTTTTCCTTCTTTTTTTTCTTTTTTCCAGTTCAATTCAGCAAATATCTATGAAAACTTGTCTGCAGATCAATGCTCTGTTGAGCTGTTGAACACAAGTAGCTACTAATTTGTCTTTTTGGGAAATGAGACAGAAGTTTCTGTCTAAGTTCAAACAGTTCCCTGTTTTCATGTTGAGATGACCTAAGTAGTAGTAATCAGTAATACTACTGATGTTATTTTTAAGGTTTGGGGTTTTTTTTTTGTTTGTTTTGGTGGTTTGTTTGGTTTTGTTGTTTTTTTTTCCAGATCAGAGAGAATGAGGGTGGCATTTGCATCAAAATCTTGTTATTTCTTTTCCAGTCCTCTTAGCTGAAAAAATTGCTCTCTTACATTAAGTAGTAATGTAATATATTTTTAATACTGTCCATTTTTTTAGACTACAAGATGACATCCAAACTAGAAAATAAAAATAAAAAAGTGCCTGGAAGTGTTCTTATGAACTGGAATGCCTTTGTGTTATAATGTTAAATTGTTTTTAACCTCAGGTCATATGTACCTCTACCCTCTAGCCCTCTTGGGTTCCTTGTGAGATCCTCAGATGGCACCGGAAGTGATTTCATTAGTCTGGTACAATTTTTGAACTAAGAGAACGTTGCCCAGAATATGACATCTAAGTCCTGAAGGAGGGCAGGGAAGGAGGGCTGGATTGCAAGAATATCTCCCATTCCTTTTCCTCCAGACTCTGATACTCTGCTTTAGGTGATGTCTTCGTTCATCAACTCAGTTTGTCTGGCTACTGCCTTTGATCACTAGGAATTATGATTTGTCCAGGGATCCTAAATACTTAACTCTGGGTGACAGATTCTATTAAATGATAAAAGACCTAAAAGATAAAATTTTGGTACTATCTCAACAGAGATAAGGATTAGAGATCTGTCCCCTGAATGGACTGTAAGACTTCAGAGAAATATGATGCTCTGCATTTCAGTACTCCAATGATTGTTTTAAATCACATGTAAATATTCATCTTATTTTGAGAGGAATTAAACTGTTGTACGTTTAGAACTAAGGTCTTATCTTAAGCAAGGTGAGGAAAGTAAGACACCTAGCCATCTGTGAAGATTCCTGCTGTCATTCAAAATCTAAACATAAATTTACATGAAAATACCTGAAACATCAGTGGCGTAACAGCTGGAATATTGTTTATGAGCGGAGGACTCACATTTTTCCACCTTTATCTTCCAGAATTAAACCATGAATTACACATAGCCATATTAAAATATTTTCAGCATGATTTGTTGTAAAACTAACACACAACCAAGTCTGAAGATACCAACTGCTGTCTGCAGCCACAATAATGGTTCCTAATAGCAAAATACTGGCATTTCTGAGAGGAGAGATTTGGCTATAGCTGTGTAATATGGCTTGTACCTAAACAAAACCAAAACCAAAACCAAAACCAAACCAAAACAAAAAAACTGAAGAGGTCAGTTTGTTGTATGTTTTGGTTTTGGAGGTTTTCGGTGGGTTTTTTTTGCCTACTTTTTACACATGAAGTATTGCTTTTTGGAAGGATTTTTTTTTTTTTTTTTTTTTTTTTTTTTTTTTTTTTATATTT
>VXBL01003208.1:143928-210705 GCA_013400195.1 Aramus guarauna
TTTTTTTTTTTAATTTTAATTCAAAGGGATTTATTTCCACACAATGTACAGGATCTTCTTTCACTTCATTTTTTAAAATTACTATTTCGTGACAGGTTGTGCTCTATTTAATATTCTGTTTGGACCTAATGCTATACCTTACTTAATTTATTCTGAAAGTATTAAAAAAAAAAAAAAAAAAAAAAAAAAAAAAAAAAAAAAAGGATATGGAAATATGCCGAAAATGATCAAATACTGCCTGTAACCTGGAAAAACTGAGAGAATGAAAAGCTGAAGCTAGCAGAAGATGGTGTTAAGCTAAAATATTGCTGGGATACATATTTCACTTAGGCTTGCTCGCTGTATGCTGGCCAACCTTGATTAAGTGTCAAGAATATTGAGTAATCTGGATCCTGGGGAGAATGTTTTAACAGGGTAAAACAGCCATCTGAAAGCTGATTTGCCCTTGATGTAAAATTTATTGCATCTATATGCTAATGACCTTATTTCTGCATCTTCAGCCATAACACAAGTTTATACTCTCATTGCATTCCACCAGCTAAAACCATGTTGTTTCAAATTAGAAGTACCCAAAAAAGGTTTCCAGCAAGAATTTGGATATGAAAGTAATGGTACTGGTAATTTAGAAGATGACAGTTTTCTTCTTTGTATTGCATCCCACTCCAGTGACAAGAGCAACGGTGCAGCTTGGAAATACCGTACCATATGTATCTTTTTGTTTGTACTGCTAGCTTAATATTAAGGAAAGTAAACTTAAAAGTAAGGAAAGAATTTTGGTTTGTAACGTGGAGAAATACTTTAAATAATGGTGACAAACTCAATGGAAAGCAATTTTGTTTTTGGCATAGGAAGTGTTTGGTTTTTTGCTAATGAAGTAGTAGGACAAAAATGTGATGTATGTGTTTGCTAGGACTGGAATGTGTTTTGACTGAGTAGAAGGAAAGGTTGTTTTAATACTTGGAATGCATATATTTTATAAGGGTAGTTGTTTAGGCTTTACAATTTTTTAAACATGTGCTTGCTGAAAACTGTTATGATTTAAAGCCACTTTAGTGTAAATGCCAATAAAACTACCTTAAGCTAATGGAATATGGTATTGTAAGTTTATTGTGGGGGATATGCACCATCTACACTTAATTAATTAATATGCAAATCAGACAATTTGAAGATAAAAAGCATATTAAAGTATTACTTGTTTGACTTCTTTCTCATGGTGATGTCAGAGGAATTACCATTCATCTTGTTTCTGTCTTGCAGAATGGGAAGTGTGAGAAAGCTTGCCTAATTTTAGAATTAATTTTGATTCTAGCAATAAAGATAGCTCACGTTTTGTTTGTTATTGGATTCTTCATATGCAGATTTGCTGCCTACTTTAAATTTGAGTTTGGATTTTCTGGGGACAAGCCTAAAAAATCAATAGCTTAAAAAAATTTAGCAATCATAAATTTCATGTACACTTAACAGATTTTTGACAAATCTGTAGTCAAATGATAAGTCTAGATGAATGAAAAATGCCACTAGTCTCTCAGAGGAGATGTAAGTTTTGCCAAACTAGCATATTTTCTACTTATAATATTTAATTTTCTTTATTGTGTGCAACAACATATCCAGGTAATCCCTAGCTCCATTTAATAGGTTACAAATAATTGACTCTTAAGCTATATGTCTAGAATTTTGAGAATAACTTCTTTCAGTTATGCCACAATTAATTTCCACTTCAATCATTACAAAATATTTCAAGACTGTACACAGAATAGAATGTATCAAGTTGGAAGGGATCTGTAAGGAGTCCAACTCAAATGTATCTTGATCAGTCTTGGTTTTAATCTCTATGATTCCTAAGAAACTATTAGCCAAATTCAACACTTTGTTAAGCCCTGACCTTTATGGTTTCAGATAACTTTTTCACTATTACATTTCACCATAATATTTTAAAGGCGTATTTAGCAATTTTTCTTTCTGAATGTGTTTTGATGTTGCTAAAGTTAACAGTTGCCACACAGGAAATTCAGATTTCAGTGGTTTTAAAAGGACTGAGTTCTGAAGATGAAAACTATATGACAGTAGTTTGATTTCTTTGGAAACTGATCCACAGCATTCAAAATAATTTCTAAATGCACTGAATTACCAACTGTAACTAAACTCTGACTGCCCATGCCCATGTACACGTGTGCATGTGTGTGTGTGTGTGAGTGAGTATGTACATGTAAAGAAAGGGCTGAGAGGGGAGAAAAAAACCTGGTAGTAAAAAAAAAAAAAAAATGTTATTTTCTTGAGCTAGATTTTTAAATGCTTTAATCCAAATTCTAAGTGAACTCTAGATTTCAGCCTTTATATGCACTGAAGCACAAATTTGTTGTATGTAAGATGATTTCTAAATAACACAGGAAGGACCTAGGATAAACTTAACAAATTTCTTTTTTTTTTTTTTTTAATAGCTATTCCTTTCTAATCTATAAATATTTTCAGTTAAGAAACACAGACCTGTTTCTGTATTTTAAATGTTACCAGTCAACATCTCTAAAAATTGTTGGTAATTTTGGTTCTTCTTTTCAGTTTGTCCAAACAGTACTTTTTCTACTTGTCCAAACAGTACTTTAAAAAAAAAAAACAAAAACAAAAACAAACAAACAAAAAAAACCAACACATTGTTTCAGCAATAGTAAACATTCACATTGGCAAATCAATTTCTAAGAATTTCATGGATATTTTAAAGCTGCATTTGCTTTCAAAATTGTTCACATGTAGGGATATATTGACTTAAATCATTGATATCTGTCTGCTCAGCAGTAATTTTTTTTTTCTTTAATATTTTCCTTTTTTCATCTAGAAAAGAAATCAACAAAAAATTATAAAAGTATTTTCTTACTTTCAGATTCACTCATAAAAAAGAGTGAGAAGGCTTAGCAGAATCAGTTTTCAGTCAGGCAAACCTAGCTGGTTTGGCAGCTGAATCCACTATTTACATTAGTTTTCCTCTAAGTATATTTCAAAATCCTACAGAAAAAAAACAATAATTATATAAAAAAATCTGTTTGCTTGTTTGGCTTCCCAATTTTCCAAGCAAAAAAAAAAAAAAAAAAAGGATTGGCAGGAAAAACAAATTTACCTTCCCCCTTCCCCCCACCACACACACACACCCCCCTTAAGGTTTGGTTTGGTTTGTCTTGTTTTGATTTGGTTTGGTTTTGTTTGGTTTGTGTTATTTTTAAACTGAATAGATTCTTGGTAAAAAAAATTAAATAAATCACATCATTTCATTGAAAATAAAAATTTCAGAGTGCTTTTAAATGTTTATCAATACCCTAAGGATAGAGAGAAATAATCAACTTTGATCCATCTTTTTCTATGCTGCTAATACCAGCATAGTTATAAAACTTTAATATTTTGCATATCTCTTTGGTTTCCTTGTATTCTTATAGAATTTTCAGTCTTTTATGTTTCTTACATTACAAATGAAAACCAAAAAAAGATCAATAAGTACAGATTTATTTTTACAAATATTAAGAAAAAGAATTAAGACACAAAATATGAATTCATATCACATGGAGAAAAAGCCATGAAGAGGCTTCATAAATGCTATGTTGTAAGAAGGTTAGAAAGAGAAAAATAAGGAGAAGCAAAAGTTGAGAGCTACCTCCTGTCAGATGTTTTACGACTCAGTGAGCTGATGTGGAAGATTTAATAGTCAGTAAAACTGTAGCATATCATTGCAAGCCAGGAAAGATGGAACTGCTTCTTTCTTTAAATGGGAATAAGAGGCTTTCTGTGTCAAATGCAGGAAAAGGTATGTCTCTCTCAATTGTAAAGTTCAAAGACAGCCATTAAGTGCTTTACACATTTCATCATCACAAATGAAAAGGTATTCTTAAACCTCATGCTGACTAAGAGCATTCTCATCTGAACGCAATATACAAAAATAAATAAATATCTAAAAAAATAGAGAGCTTTTTCCTCCATCTTCCTTCCTACCCTCTCCCTTCCCCACTTTAAAGTTAATCACACTGTTATTAACCAAAGATTTTCAGAGAGACAGCTGATCAAAAAAGCTAGACTGGTCACATTTCTTCCCTGCACTACATCTGGTACCTCAAAACTTTGATTTAGGCATCTGTGATTTTATAACATATGAGAATCCTGGAAATTTGGATATAGTTCTGCAAATTTTATACCAGAGATCACTCAGTGCTATGCCTTGCTAAAGAGTCTTGATCAAGGTTTTCTTAATGTATTGCACAGTTCATATTTGTACTAACTCCTATTTGTCTGCAGAGAGCCTGATCCACTTGTTCTTCCTGGTGCTTATAGTAGGCACCCAGTATAACGTCAACTTCATCTGTCCTCACTCAAGAGAAGATATAGGCTGCTTTATTTTAATCCCTCACAATATATAAATCTTCAAAGGAGTTTATAGAAGTGTTTGCATATAACTGTTAAATATTTCACCCTGCAGGTTTGACAAGTGGATGAAAAAAACCCCAGCAAACTGAATGGCAGAACATAGGCAATGTCACACTGCAGAAAAATTAATAATAAATACCAAGTTCCTCATTGTACATTACAGTATCAGGCCTTTGGTATGGTAGTGCAGCACACCACTAAATTTTTTGGACTACACTCTTCAATTCTTGAGTAATTCATTCTTGAAATTGATTATTCATTTAGGCCCACAACAGTCCAATATCCTACGGATTAGCTGACAAGGCATTTAGAGGCTCAGTGTAAAATTTCAGTTCCAGTGAAAGGGGGAGGTAGGACCTTCATCCTGACTTTGAGATAAGATGCAAAAAATGATTCTCTAGGTGTTAAACACTGAATGGGAAGGTGGTAAAATTTTTGCTGTTCTTTTATCTTTACAAATATTTGTAATAGAGAAAAGTCATTAAAAAGAGAGGAAGTGCCTTTCTTCCCCATATAAAGTAAGTATATAACAAGATAATTACATGAGATGCTTTTTGGTTGGCTTTTGCTAAGCAGTGGTAGTTTTTATTTAAGTACAAGTGTTCATTATAAACTTGGTAACTAAATGAGTAATGCAGTATTATTCACATTTGATACAATCTAAGATTATCATTTATCATTAGATCATAATTTGTCACCCAAGTAAGGGAGTTAAAATCTCCTTTGTATCTTCACTAGTGTCTCTCTGATCAGCAGTTTTCATGTGGGAGTCTTTGGCTATGTGCATGCTGTTAAAAAAAAAAGAGCAGGGTCCAACTCTTGGCACATTGATTAAGCCGTTCGTAAAATGGATTTGCCATATCTTTTTGTCCTAGGTATTCTGAGTGTAATGGGATTTCCTTATGTCCTAGTTGTTTATGCTATTTTGTCAGCTCTGTATGTCTAAAACAAAAAGTTTGAGTTATATTGTTCTTCTCAACAATGGCAGAATAAAATTGGAAGTATGTGCCACATGCCGTGGGATGCACGTGAAAGAACATGGGAGGACTGAGGCTGCAAAGATTTTTCTTCTGGAGGAGCATAAGATCATTGCAGAGGCTGCAAGGTACCAAACATATGTACTCCTCACCCTACTGCCTTTAGGAGAGGTTTAGGAAGTAAACTATTCCCTGACAATGTCCGGATAGTATCTTAAGGAATGTAAGTTGGAGCAGTCCCAAATGCAGTGAGCTGACAATTTAGTATGGACTTAAGGGAACAAACTTGCTTTCATGGCTCTCCTTTATTCAACAGCACAGACATGTCTGGTGGGACCCAGGTGACACGGTCCCGGGAACAGGGTTAGGCAAAGGCAGTGAATATACCAAGCTTAATATTTCTATCCAACTTGCTTGTGAAACAGAATTACCAGGCCAAATTTTAATTTGCATATAAATAACAACTCCTTCTAGGCAAATGGGAACAGCATAGCTGTCATCTTCTAGATTGAGTACTACGTTTGTTTTGGAAGACACTGAATTCTCACTTGTTGGTTGTTGCTCAGCCAGTCATTCTACCTGGCTTGTCAAAGGGTATAATGATGTTTACTCCTTCAGAAGTGATTTGAAAAAGGCAGTAAATAAGTTAAGTATTTATCAATATGCTGACAGGCTGAACAGTTTTATCTCAAGGTTTCACAAAATCTTATAAGCCAAAATGATGATTAAACACCTGGATCTTAATAAGTTTTTGAAGTTACTATTGATGACTAATTTAATGTCATTAAACAGATATGGGCATATATCAGCAATGATGGACAGAAAATTGGGACATATTAGTGCATCTAGTGCAGAATACCTCCAGACTACTTCTTAACTATCTAAGAGTCCAATACCACAGAATTTTTTTTCTCTCTGTTTTTTTTAAAGCATTAATGTCGCATTTGATTGGTTTTAATGATGCTTCAATATTATCAAACATTATCTACCAAATTCATTAGGGACTGCTTGGAATTTAGCTCTTCTGAAAATCAGATATAAAATCTAAGATTAGACTTCACAGACTGAGATTCAGCTCATCTAAGAATCATCTTCATCCCCACAGCTAGTGTTTTCTTCTAGCTCGATACCTTTAAAGGCCTAGAATCACAGAAAGAATCACTGGTCACAGGGTTATATGAAAATCTTGTCAGAATTATTTTTTAATACAAGAATGTAGTAGGGAAGAAAATGTGGTTATAAATTTTAAATATTTTTTCATATTCTTCCATGTAGAACTAAGCACATACCAAGAACCAGCTAATTAAAAAAAAACTTTATGTACTTCAGGAAAGGATCAGATTTGTTGTTATGGCAATGGCCATTCACTCTGCTACACTTTGGGGAGAAAAGGAAAAGAAGACCATAATGTATCTCTTCAGCCTCATCTGGAAAAAGGCAAAGTGCCATTATAGCCCAAGTCCATTTCACCTACCTTTATGCACGTGACAGAGGCATCTAAATTAATAAAATATTTTCCTATGTCTATATTCCCCATGTAGAGACTGGATAACTCCAAAATTAATCTCACACATGAAATGGATTTCATTTCTTATGGCATTTGTCTAGCTACTAGCAGATACTTGGAAAAAAGTTTGTTGCAACTCTTACTGTCCAGGAGAAAAAATTTCTGCCACAAAGTTTATTTAAATATGTATTTAAATAAAAATAATAATAATAAAAAGTAGCTGTGGTTGCAGTTTCAACTGCCGAGGCAGCTACCTTGAGACCAGAGAAAGTTGAATACTGTATTATTTTCTTCTGGTAGGTTTCTTTTACTATGATCAATCTACTTTATATCCCTATTGAATTCTGACTTCTTGTACGGGTCATTGTTTCTTATTCCCTAATAGTTCTACTAGGGATGTGCAAACTTAATATATTTCTACCATTTACTGAGTTTGCTGAATCACAAGGAACATGCACATGTTTTATGAACTCTCAAGTGGGTTACAATGTACAGAAATGAAAACAATATATGTGATATCTGTACAGTCAGCTGGCAGCAAAAAGACAGGTGGGAAAACATTAAAAAAGCCTTGTTTGTTTTTTATGGTGACTCTCCTAGGAATAAATTGACTATGATTTTTTTTTTTTTTTTTCCAGCTTGTAAAGTTATGGTCATGACTGATATTAAAGGTATTGTTTCCCAAAGGTACAGATTATGAGTACTACAATCAAACAGAAAAATATAGTATAATGCTTATTACACTTTTAAGTGTACACTTCTAAGTGTAAGTAAGTCTTAAGTAAGACTTACTTAAATATATTATTGAGCAATAGATGTAGACAAAATTAAGTCATTACTAGTTTCCAAATATTGGCTTATTAAAAATACCCACATTTATAACTGCTTCAGAACAGAGCAATTTTGCCTAAATCGCCTCCTAAACCCTTCTACTAAAGCAAAGGTTCAGAGGAATGTCAGATGATAATTTGACTGAAAATGTCAGAAACAAGAATATGAAGCTAAGTTATTACCAGAACCCCAATTTTTGTTCATTTGATGTTGTCAATAGCAACTAATGAACTTAACTATTTTGATGAGTTTTAATGATTAAGCTTAAAGTTATTTGTTTATACTGAAAACTTTGGTTACATCCAGTTGATTCTTCCAAGAGATCACCCAGTCAGCTCTGAGCTCTGAGACTGGCTTTTAAATCAAACCACAAAATAAGAAGCAAGAACTTGGGCATAACTGAAGGCCACAACTAGTTGAGATGGTTTCTGTGCAGCCCTAGGGCACCAGTGTGCAATTAGGTGGGTAGTTTACCACTAGGCACTCATGAACACGGACTGTCTGAGGCTTCTGTGTGGAAAAGGTGTGAGTGGATTATAGGAAACGCTATGTTTATGGCTACTTCTTAGCTCTTTGGTTCCTTAAATCCCAAGAAAACTGCACGTGGGAAAGTTAAGAACCCATAAGGACATGAGCGTTCAGTAAAACTTATGACCTCCTCAGTATTTCTGATAGGGTTAGAAATAAGAGCTTCTAGATTTATGTCCAGGATGGTAAGTTACTATAGAGACAGTTACCGTGAGCCTCCAAATTTCACTGAATACATCTATATTATTAAATAAAATAATCTCATTCTCTGGCATTAAGGATTACTGGCATGTCACAGCTCTCTTTCTCACCAGGAAACAGTGACTTTTTCCATCCTGCCTGCTGGGAACCATCAATGGCCTAAACATTACCTGGAAGAGTGCTAGTTCACATAAGCCAAAAACATGCCAGAGGCGAGAGCTCACTGTTAAAGACTAAAGAAAATGCCCAGGGTTTAAATCTCTGTCCTGGTTCTATTTATTTTACTGATAGGAACATCGTCATTAGGTTCAAACCTGAAAAGCTTGTGAGTTTTGGTAAATCAGAGTTGACATGAAGTGATATTTCTGATTTATTAAAACAATAGCAAAAATTGTATTGTACCTGAACACAGCTTATGGAAAATAAATCATAAAAGAATGGGAGAAAGGATATCTTTTACAAACTCTAAATACTCAGTTTGTTTGTGTGTTTTTCGTTTTGGTTTGGGGTTTGTTTGTTTTTGTTTGGTTGGTTGGTTTGGTTTGTTTTTCCTTAGCTCCTTACTAACAGAATCTGAGTTACTTTATTTCTTCTTTTTTTCTTTTTTTTCTATTTTTTTTTTTTTTTTTAATGAAACAGAGATTTATTCACCTAATGGGGGCTGGCTCTGCTTTTAAATTAATCATTGCAAATGAAGCAGTCATTCTTTGATGGAAATGAATCACGTTTTCTTTGCAATATTTTGTTAGTATTAGATAAAGTATATGAAGAAACTTCAGATTAACCATAAACCTGAGAAACATTTACAGGGATATTTACTTCTTTTTTTTTAAAAAAAAAATTGATTGTACAGAATATCTAACAGGAATGGACCCGTCTGCATGTGAAGATATCTGTGATGAGATGAAAATCTTGTCATAATATGCAAACTTCTTTATATTATCTGTGATGATTCAAAAATTACATACTTTTCTGTTTTTTATTTCTTCCTCACCTTGCTCCTTTTGCTGAAGAAGCATTCTGATAATTTAGAGAAAGAAGACAATAAAAAAGAAATGGTCCCACTAAAATATAAATTTTGAGGAGAAGTTGATGACTGACAGAACTGTCTATGCCCACATTATTTCAGATGTTGTAAGTCTTTATTTTTGGGACTTTCTATAAAAATTTGGGCAAACATTTGATCCTTTTTTTTCCTGATGTGTTTTTCATGTGTCTGTTTTAAACTATTTTCAGTTGTTTGGATTTGTGTTTTGACAGACAGAAAAGGATAAATTTTGGTATGAGTCTGGAGAAAAAATACATTCCTTGCTTTGTGTTAATCATACAGTCATTTGGCAGAAAGCTGTAGCTTGTCCATGCCTTGGAGGAACAATTTTAAATTTGGCAGCATGCTTGCCCTGCTATCTGGAATACCCTCTTTTGCCATCTCTGAGAAAGCTCTGTGGAATTCAGCTAAGCTGCAAACCTTGGAAAACTGCAGGTTACACATGTTCAGGAGGGGCTCAGTCTGTAATATGAAATGAATATGCATTAAAAAAAAAAAAAGAAAAAAAGAAAGAAAGTGAAATCTTCCAGGGAATGGAAGAAAGTTACTTAAAATGATGAAGGCTATAGATGCAAGCAATAAACAGACCTGCAATTGTTGGCAAGATAAAGCATTAAAGCATTCAGCCTCTCACATTGTTGGCTTAAATCTATGAGCAATTCAGCTTATGTATGCCATGGCTGTCAGCTGGCTCCTATAGTCAGAGATGCCTGTAAAGTCTGTGTTCCATGCCTATCGTGTAAATCTGTCTGATTTTTTATTTCCTTGATCTCACACATGGATGATTCCTGTTGCTTTTATTCAGCAAGCAAGGGAGGAGAGCGACAGTGGGCTCTTCGTGTTTCAAATCCCAACCTGGTCAGCTTCCAGAATGAAGTAGGCTTTTGTGTGTGTGTGTTTATCCAAATTCAGTGGTGTTTTTACAGCCTCACAAGAATAACATATCTCAACATTATCTCAAAAAAAAAAAAAAATCATAAAGAAATGCTGCTGATTCTATTGTTAGAGGGGGAAACATGATGACTTTCTTTGTAAAGACTCAAATAAAAGAAGGCAAATTATATTCTGCCATTCAGTATTTTAGATCTCTGAAACTAGAACTAATCTAACTATCTCAGCATCATGAATCATTCCTTCAGAACCTGAAGGTTTGGCAAAATTGTAATTCATGGTAAAACATATATTAAAAAATAAGTTTTTCTAATTAATAATTGAAAGGATAAAGGGCGTATGTTCTCTATACATATGCCATAGCACATTGCTTCTCATAAACTGCAGCTTTCCAGCTTTTTCAATATAAAATATGACAGCAAAGTTTATGATTCAGGGACAAATCCTTGTATAGTCATTATATATCACAGAAGATGACAATACTTGGCACTTTGTCAACTTTTGCATATAGAATACTTATACGTGGTACTTGAACTATGCAATGCATATTGATTCATGTGCTCTTGTATAATAGAGCATTTGTGTAATGAATAAAGAGAAACTTTAAACAGAAATCCATATACATTGTATATGTTTACTATATATGTTTATATGCATATCTGTTTTTTGGGGGGTTGGGTTCATATACAAATGTTCATAGATAGATAGATAATAATCATAATAGATAAGTGTTGCTTAAGTAATCAATACAGAAATCCTCACAAAACCAGCATTGCATCTATTATGTTGATCTATGTCTGAAAAAAATAAATGTAGAAACAGGTCCCAGCTTTTGGTATGCTGATAAGTGACTTTGGAATCAATTAGCTAGCTGATTTTCCTTTCACTCCGTACAGCCTATTATGATATATAGGCAATAAGAGTTTTGCTTCAACATGAAATATACAGCTGAACCTCAGTCCTGGCAGTAAAAAAAATATGAGGACAGACTAAACCAGTAAGAACTAGACTAATACTTGACGCAACGTAGTAATTGGCGGAAGCGTGATAGTCCAGAATATTTCTACAAGATGTTGTTCAAACTTAGACTCCTCTACCTCAAAACCATTATTTTTAACGTTCTAAAAATACTAAAGTTTACATAGTGATATCAAATGTATCTGAAGTATTTGAATTCCTGATCCCTGACCACTGGAATAGGAGAGAAAATTACATGAAAACAAGTTTTCAGATATTTTCTATTTTGCCAATTGCACTTTTAAGCCAAAATCCCTGAAGAACAACTTATATCATCATGTTTTGGCACTTCCAATTCCAGCTTCCTGAAAACGGAAGAGAAATCATATTTATCTAAGTGTTGAAGCACCTCAGAAAGATTTAAACAGAATGTGACACTAAAAGCAGACAAAGGTTAGAGAAGTCTCATTTTTTACTCAACTGGTTCACTGATACCAAAAAAATAAGACTTCAGAGAATTATATTGTGGCATGCAGAAACAGTTTGGGACATGAAGTGCATCAATGTTTCAAAAAAACCCCTGACTTCCTTTATTCTCATTCTGAAATTATATCCTCTTCAGCAGTCATATGAACTCTATTCAAGTTCTTAACAGAGTGAAAGTGGGTTGACCGATAATATTTTACTCACTTACTTACAATTAAATGCAACTTCTATACTCATTTGCTGCATATTTTAATATAAGTTCCCACTTCCTTGAAATGGGAAATTTTCCTTACAGCAAAATCTGATTTTTTTCAGGAGTGGTTAAGAAAGAGATAAATAATAGGAAATAAAAAAAGTTCTGTTCTTTTAAAATTATTTTCAAAGGATAAAAAAAGACTCAGAAAGACTGTTTTCATTCACTCTTGTTAAAGGAACCAAAATTCTGTGATGGAAAGTGAGACGTATCTGAAATTTAGATGCTGAAAATAATGAAGATTGCCTTGCCTGGTCAGATCAGCTGAAGCATTTTAAATACAAGGTCTGACTTCACCTGGCTCATTTTTACTAAGCTTTGGGAATATTTTAACAGTTCTAAATCAAGTCTGGTTGAGAAATGCCAATAAATAGCAAGCTATGCTGTGTGGTGATGTGTCTCAACAGTGTAGGTGTGTGGAGGATATCTGTCCATAGCCCTGAACCATTTAAATAACAGCTCTTTGCAAACCTATTTCCTTTAGACAGAAGCAGACCAGAGCAATACTAATCCACGAGTGGTTTCAGCAGCAAGGTGTGGGTGGAATCTGTGAGGGAGACAGCAAATCTAGTAGCTGCATCCAGGAATGAACATCTATTTCCTTATCCAAAAATAAGCTATATCAACATCACTTTTTTCTTCATTACAAGTTATACTTCTATAATAGCACCATTAGAAAGTCACACCCATAATCAAAGTGGTAATGTTGATATCATGGGTATGTGTTCATGAAGCTTTAGTTATACCGGGACTAGGCATGTTTCTCTAGAAAATTATGTAAAACTGATGCCGAAAGGGCAATTCTGCTGGTACTTTTTTCAGCATATCTTGACACTATAGTAAAGAAGACAGTGTTCGATGCAGGAACTGGATGATGCAGGGATTGCATGAAGCAAAACGAAGCATATCTGAATATTTTGAATATCCAGTGAATAATAACATAACTATAAATATTTAGGTATTTCCTCAGAAGATTTGTAATATTTTATTCAAAACAAATTTTATGTTGCCCAGGTACCATTTCACAGAATTTCTCTATAAGGATTTAGTGGCTATTTAAACAAAGATGATAGATACTCCCAGAGCTGATGTGATTATGCCGACTTCTATTTTTACAGCATTCTATCAATAGTATTCAGACTGCTATATCCACTCACCGTAGCTGTTCTTAAAGGTATTTTTCAACTTTCTTTTTCTTTTTCTTTTTCTTTTTCTTTTTCTTTTTCTTTTTCTTTTTCTTTTTCTTTTTCTTTTTCTTTTTCTTTTTCTTTTTCTTTTTCTTTTTCTTTTTCTTTTTCTTTTTCTTTTTCTTTTTCTTTTTCTTTTTCTTTTTCTTTCTTTTTGTTTTTTTTTTTTTTTTTCTTTTTCTTTTTTTTTTCTTTTTCTTTTTCTTTTTCTTTTCCTTAGGTTGTTACATTATGCAGCTGATACAAATGTGAATTTAACAAACATGAAATTTGCTAACTGTGCTACTCTGGAGACTGACAGATTTTCAGCATAGCTGTGTGGATTGTATTGGACCTAGCTTTACAATGGTCATGGTCTATCAAGCTGCTGAAAGAAGGCAGCAAAAACTTTTTCATGCCTCTTTGCAAGTAACAAAATACTTGATCTAGCTATCTTTTCCATAAACCTCTATATTTTATTCCTGCCTTCCTGTTTTTCTTCCCAGAAACGTGAGTGGTAGCATTCTTTCTAGCGTAGCAGAGATTCTGGTGCTTGTGGCTGGTCTCACTGATGGATGGCATATGTGCTTAGAGCAGTGAAACGGTGCACTGTTTGGAGATTTGTTGAAATCTTGATCCCACTTCAGCTTCTTCCCAGAAGTAATTCAGCTTGTGTGATCTGTTCAAAACTTTCTGCACTTCTGCAGCGAATCAGCACACATAAAGGCAGCCGGGACAACGAGCAGCCTGCCATGGCTTAGGCACTTTACCAGTGAACACCTTTAAGCAAGCACAACGGTGGTCCAAAGTGCTGGATTTGCTCAATGACTACACTTCTGTGTACCAATTAGCTTGATGTAAACTGAGTTTGTCTTCAGGATAAGCCACTTTGCAGACTAGTAAAGCTGGCAGCAAACTTACCTGGTAGACCATTCTTCAAGAAGCAAATGTAAGTGCAGCTTGCAAGGGAAGAGAGCTAATTGCTTCTGGAGACCCTCTTGTGGGTGGTGTGATGGGTTTGTGCAGAGATGCCCAGGGTCACGCTGGGATGTTCCAGCCTGGAGAGCCACACAGCACGGACCTATGTGGGCAGTTCTGATGTTTTTAGGCTGTGCAAAGGGCCTGTCCCTGTGCCACCCACTCTTCCCTTGAAAATCAGGGCCACAAAAGCAGCAAATACCACAGCAGAAAGTGTCTAAAGCTGCCTCATCCCGTCGTTGAAACCTCATCTTCTTAGAAGAGTGTGTAAACATATACTGTAGGACTATTTTTCCTTGTCTTGCTCAAATGCTCTTTCTCTTGATCTTCCCTCTATGTGAGTGTGCAACAGACAGGATAATATGCTGAAGAGGGGAAAGAGCATAACCTAGAGGTAACTTGGCAAGAGTGGAGACAGATGGCCGATCTGAAAGCATCAGAGGTTTTCTCCCAGAGTACCTCCCAAAATAGAGTTGGTTGTAAATTAGAATTGCCCTTTATAAACAAGGTGTATGGCTCTAAAGTCTGGCCATCTGATTACGGGTGCAGATGGTCTGTTACTGTGGGGATTTAGAGGTGTAAAGGGATACATGACAGGTAAGTGCCCCAGGCTCATGTCTCAGTGGCCTAAGGTTACACAGGCTGCATTCAGTTTGTAATTCTTTTCCAACAAGTATTTTTTTTATGAGACTACTAACAAGGGTGTCAATACTGTTGCTTTTTGAGTGTGTAAGTTATGGACACTGCTTTAGTACATAACAGACTAAGACCAACAGCAATTTTTATATGAACCACAGAGCAATATTAGATATTCTGAAAGATTATGTTCACTGCAGATCTAGAACATTTAAATATTTGCAATGTGTTATGTATGTATATGAATCTAGGTATTTGTAAACTTCTGCTTACATATATATACATATGTATACATAAGTTTACAAATACAGATACATACACACACAGAGGTTTATAAATACATATATATACTCCCATATATAATAAACATATACAAACATACGTACATTGGCAAAGGAGGACTTATTTCTTCAAGCAGAACTGCTGTGTGCTGCTGTGAGAGCACTACAAAGCAAACTGGCCAAACAGCTTACCATCAAAAAAAAATTAAATGGGTAATCATCTTGACTTAATAAAACGAAGCTCGTTAATGTATGTGTTTAGTTATTACACTGAAAAAAAACCCAGATTTTACTCCATCAGTACATGACCTGTATTTTGTATATGTTGTATATTTGCAAAGTAATATGATTGTCCTTGTATTAAAGACTTAGCATTTTAATGCACATAGTCACTGTTTTAGCACATTATCAGAAACTTTACAGCTCCTTCTGAGCTGTGGACATCTGGGTTCACAGAGACCGCGGCACCTGGCTTAACAGGTGGGAAAAAAAAATGAAAAACTGCTCCGCTAAAATATTTAAGATGTCTAAAACAGTCTTTAAATAGCTGTCTGTCAGTTTATGAGACACATACAAAGCATATAGTGCATTTCAAAATATTTCTTATTCTATTCTAATCTTAAATTCAGGCTGAATAACTTTAAATACAACTACATATGACAATGTTTGCCCATCTATTTGTGGTTCTTATATGCACATTTGTACCTGCATATTATATACACAATTATTGTTGGATAGTAAGATAGCAACTATTTTAAATATCCAGTCCTGGATTAGAAGTCAATACAGTTATGTTGCAATGCAATATGGAATACATTGTCACAGTTGTTGTGACCTTATGAACTCAGGTGAGTCACTTAATCCTGCTACTTCATTCCCCTATAATGTCTTGTTTCTCATGCTGATGTAAAATTAAATAAAATAATTTAAAAATAAATAAAATAAAATAAAATAAAATAAAATAAAATAAAATAAAATAAAATAAAATAAAATAAAATACTGAAGGTCAAGGATCATCTCCTATAACATTTTGCATTTCATATTCAAAATACAGTACAGTAAAAAGAATACTACCATAAAGAATATTATATTTATTAAAAAAGATTGAAATGAAATATACTTATCTCTGAAAAATATTTCTTCACATCTGTAAGACAGCCTCTACTTTTCATCTTATGTTAAACCTTTACAGATATACTGAGATTTGGGGAGAGGGGACATTCTCTGAGAAATATTATTATTTATTTTTTCTATAATTTCTTTTTTTAACTGTTCATGTAATATTCTTTTTTCACTGGGATTTATTTAAGGTAGTGGGAATTATTTTCGAAAAGGAAGCTTACAATCCTTGGATATTATTGAAGTGTAGTACTCTTAAAATATGCTTGTAATATTGATTTTTTTGTAAGCCTGCTAATGTCAGCATTTTAAAATAGAAGTCTTTCTTTTTATACAGGCATAAAGTTTGATTCTCCCATTTGAAAAGAACGGCCTGTAGGCGCGCAGCTACGGCAACGGCAAGTTGTGTTGGTGAGTGCTAGATCAAGGTGCACAGCGGGGTTCCTGGAGCCGGGGAACCTGAGGTAGAGCCTGGAGCTCTCGCGAGAGAGGGTGACGTGGCCTGGGCATTGACAGAGCAACCCGGGGAGATTTAAATGGCCCCTGGGAGCACCAGCAACCCGGAGTGCCGTGACAGTGCGTGCAAGCAAGGATTGAGAGGGTGCAGTGGTTTGCACAGCAGTTCACGCAGAAGAGCATGGGAGAAGGGCACACAGCTCAGGGATGTGATCTAGGTCTCTGCCATAACGATGGGCACTCACCTCAGAGTTTAAATCAGTGCTGCTACTGAGAAAGTCCTTCAGATATCTGATACTTCCATCCAGATGGAACTGGTAAGGAAGGAGACTTCAGTACAGGTAGTAGGTTGCAGCGAGTGCCCAGACCCTTCTCCTGGCGAAAAGGTGAGTATCTGCATAAGGTGTGCACAGGTTGATGATTTGTTATGTCAGGTGGCCAAGTTGCAGGAAACAGTTAAAAGGCTGCGCACTATTAGAGGGGCCAAGACACTGATAGATAAGTGGTTTTAGAACCATTCTTCTGTGGAGGACACCACAGAGAATGAGGCACCTTGGACTCTGGTGATCCACAAAAGCAGGACTCTGCTTCAGTCTCCACCCTCCAGCATTACAACCAAAACATATATGAAGGTTTAACAGCTGTAGACACTCACAAGCAAAGTCTGTGAGAAGAAACTGTACCAGCAGCACACAGTGGGTACCACAAAAAGAAACAGTGGGTGCTCGTAGTGGGTGACTCTCTATTAAGGCTGGCTAACTTGGTGAGGCAGGCTTTAAACTGAAGGACTCGAGGGGGCAAGGTCCAAAGTGGCAATACTCACGCCATTGCATCCAACTGAGGAATAAGCCAGGTTCATCCAAGATAAGAAACAGAAGACCAACTATCTCAAGTGCATGTATACCAATGCACGCAGCCTGGGGAACAAACAGGAGGAACTGGAGCTCCACGCCCAGTCAGAAAGTTATTGTATCATATCATGTCATATTATATCATATCATATGGTGGGACAACTCACATGGCTGGAGGATCACGATAGATGATGTCCTGGTTTTAGCAGAGATAGAGTTAATTTTCTTCCTAGAAGCTGGTATAGTGCTGTGTTTTGGATTTAGGATAAGAATAATATTGATAACGCATGAATATTTTAGTTGTTATCAAGCAGTAAAGGACTTGTCAGCTTTTCATACTGCCCTGCCAACAAGAAGGTGAGGGTTGCCCAAAGGACACAGCCAGGACAGCTGACCCAAACTGGCCAAAGGGATACTCCATACCATATGACGTCATGTTCCATATATAACTGGGGAGCAGGCTGGAAGGCAGGACAGCTTGGGGTCTTGTGGAGCATTGGCTTCAGGTGGTGAAAAATTGTGATGTTCATCACTTGTTTTGTATATTATTTTACTGTTGTTGTTGTTGTTGTTGTTGTTGTTGTTGTTTTCTTCTTCTTCTTCTTCTTCTTCTTCTTCTTCTTCTTCTTCTTCTTCTTCTTCTTCTTCTTCTTCTTCTTCTTCTTCTTCTTCTTCTTCTTCTTCTTCTTCTTCTTCTTCTTCTTCTTCTTCTTCTTCTTCTTCTTCTTCTTCTTCTTCTTCTTCTTCTTCTTCTTCTTCTTCTTCTTCTTCTTCTTCTTCTTCTTCTTCTTCTTCTTCTTCTTCTTCTTCTTCTTCTTCTTCTTCTTCTTCTTCTTCTTCTTCTTCTTCTTCTTCTTCTTCTTCTTCTTCTTCTTCTTCTTCTTCTTCTTCTTCTTCTTCTTCTTCTTCTTCTTCTTCTTCTTCTTCTTCTTCTTCTTCTTCTTCTTCTTCTTCTTCTTCTTCTTCTTCTTCTTCTTCTTCTTCTTCTTCTTCTTCTTCTTCTTCTTCTTCTTCTTCTTCTTCTTCTTCTTCTTCTTCTTCTTCTTCTTCTTCTTCTTCTTCTTCTTCTTCTTCTTCTTCTTCTTCTTCTTCTTCTTCTTCTTCTTCTTCTTCTTCTTCTTCTTCTTCTTCTTCTTCTTCTTCTTCTTCTTCTTCTTCTTCTTCTTCTTCTTCTTCTTCTTCTTCTTCTTCTTTTGTCCTATTAAACCATCTTTGTCTCAACCCATGAGTTGTTTGGGTTTTTTTCTTTTTTATTTTCAATTCTCTCCCCCATCCCACTGGGGGTGGGAGTGAGGAAAGAGTGAACAGCTATGTGGTTCTTTTAGCTGCCGGCCAAGTTAAACCACGACAATGGCTATAGGCTGTTTCATAAAGACAGGGAAGAAGAGGAGGAGTAGTCACCTTTTATGTTAAGGAGAATCTTGAATGTATATAAGTCAATTACAGCAATTGTGGAAGCTTTATTGAATGCCTCTGGGTCAAGATAAGAGGCGTTGTCTCCAAGGAGGATCTTACAGTAGGCATCTGCTACCAACCTCCAAACCAAGACGATAAGGCTAAAGAAGCAATTCTGGGGTCTCTTAAGCAAGCTTCGGGTCAACAGTACCTGGTTCCTATGGTTGACTTCAACTACCCAGACATTTGTTGGAAGAACAATGCAGCAACTCACATGTCATCCATCAAGTTCCTGGAATGCATAGAGGACTACTTTCTCATACAGATGTTACACGTGTGAACCAGGAATGAGGCACTGCTGGACTTGCTACTCACAAATCAAGCAAACCTGCTTTGTAATATCTCGGTTAGTGATAGCCTTGGCTGCAGTGATCACAATAGTTTGGGATCCTGCTGAGCACACTGAAGGTTAGTACTAAGAGAAATATTTTAGAATTTGGAAGAGCAAACTTCAGCTAGCTCAGAGCTCAGCTGGGAGGGATTCCATGGGAAGCTTCCACAGAAGATAAAGGAACTAGCAAGTGCTGTGAGTTTTTCAAGAATGCTATCTTGGAAGCACAAAATCAGTTCATTCCCTTTAAAGGTAAGGGAAGTAGGCAGAGCTTGAAACCAAGAGAGAAGCATACCAGAGATGGAAAAGTGGACAAATATCTGCTGAGAACTACAAGGTCACTGGAGGGGTATGTAGAGATGCAGTTAGAAAAGCAAAATCTCAGCTTAAATTAAAATTGGTCAGAGATGTCAAAAACTACAAGAAAGGTTTTTCAGGTACATCAGCAAGCAGAAACAGAAGGAAAATATTGACCCATTGTTAAACAGGAGAGGTGAATTTGTCACCAACAATGCTGAAAAGGCAGAGGTTCTCAACACTTTTTTCACTTCTGTCTTTACCAGGACTGCTTGGACCCAGGCCTTGGGAATAAAAACTCAGATTGATGCAAACACAGACCAACTGTCACTGAAGGAAGAGTTTGTGAACTATTACAGGAGCTTGATTCTTATACATCAATGGTCCCTGACAATACCCACCTGAGGGCGTTAAGAGAGCTGGCTGACTTCTTTGTGAAGCCACTCTCCACAATCTTTGAGAAGCTGTAGAGATCAGGTGACATCCCAGAAGACTGGAAGAAGGCTAATGCCACTCCATCTACAAGAAGGGCTTAAAGGAGGATCCAAGCAATTATAGGTTCATTAGTCTTACTTCAGTCCCTGGGAAAGTTATGGAAGGAATCCTGCTGGGGGCTATGACCAGTCAAATGAAGCATGTGATTCAGAAAAGCCAGCACAGATTCACAAAGAGCAAATCGTTCTTGACAAGCCTGATTGCCTCCTACAACAAAGTAACCTGCTTGACTGATGAGGGGAGAGCAGTGGACATTGTCTACCTGGATTTCTCCAAGGCTTTCAGTACAGTTCCCCACAGTCTCCTCCCAGAGAAACTGGTGCATTATGGTCTAGACAAGTGGTCCTTTTGGTGGGTGGGGAACTGGCTGACAGGTCACTCCCAGGGGGGTGCTCGTAAATATCTCCTTTTCAAACTGACAACCTGTCACATGTGGAAATCCCCAACAATCGATACTGGTCCCAATGCTGGTTAATATCTTCATAAGTGATCTCAATAATGGGATCAAGTGCACCCTGATGAAGTTTGCAAATGATAGCAAACTGAGTAGAGAAGTGGACGCTTCAGAAGGGAGAGCCACCCTGCAGGAAGACCTAGGTAGGCTGGAAGAGTGGTCTAACAAGAACCTTATGAAGTTCAACAAAGACAAATGTAAGGTCTTGCAGCTGAGAAAACATAACCCAGGAGTGCAACACAGACTAGGATTCATCTGGCTGGGGAGTAGCTCTGCGGAAAGGGATCTGGGGGTCCTGGTGGAAAACAAGCACAATATAAGTGAATAGTGCGCTGCAGCAGTAAAGAAAGCCAACAGGATGCTGGGCTGCATCAACAAGGGCATCACCAGCAGAGATAAAGAAGTCATCATCCCACTTTACTCAGTGCTTGTCAGGCCATACCTGGAATACTGTGTTCGGTTTTGGTCCCCACTATACAAAAAAGAGATCTGGACAGGCTGGAGAGGGTCCAGAGGAAGGCCACCAGGATGATCAAAGGACTGGGAAGCCTGCCATATGAGGAAAGGCTGAGAGCACTGGGTTTGTGCAGCCTTGAGAAAAGCAGGCTTAGGGGAGATCTTATCACCATGTTCCAGTATTTAAAGGGTAGCTACAAAGAAGATGGAGACTCTCTTTTTACAAGGAGTCACATGGAAAAGACGAGGAGTAATGGATACAAGTTACTCCTGGGGAAACTTCAGTTGGAACCAAGAGGAAAATTTTTGACAATGAAAACAGTCAGCCACTGGAATAATGTCCCCAAGGAAGTGGTAGATTCCTCAACATTGGACACTTTTAAGATTCATCTGGACAGGGTGCTGGGAAATCTTGCATAGAGCATGCTTTTGCCAGGAAAGGTTGGACCAGATGATCCTTGAGGTCCCTTCCAACCTGGTATGCTATGATTCTGTGATGCTATGTCATAGCAGTAATTAAATATCAAATTATTTTGTTTTCAACTCATCTGCAATGTCTTACCTTAGCATAGCTTCAGAAAAGAGATGAAAATAGATGTTTCAAATGAAGAGTTTTATACTAAATAACTATGACTTGTATTTCAACAACATTGCATGTTACAAAGGTAGAGCAAAGGAGTGAATTGCACAGCTTTCGCTCACTCTTTTCCTTCCACTGCTGGGATTGCCCACCAGTGGCTTCTGTTTCTTTGCTTCTGGTTACCTTTCTGCCAATTTGAGGAGTTTTCTGAAGACGTGGATTATCAAAGAACTTACTCTCAGGTACTGAAACTTTTAAAAGTAACAACATTATCAAAACAAGCAAGTTATTTCTTTGAAGATGGACTAATGCTTTTCAGCTAGGTACTTGGACAGAATGCACTGTGGAATTAATGTGTATGCATCATGAGAAAAAGCACAAGCATACTGGGGGTCTTAAAGGCTAAAAATACACTTCAGTAATCTCTTAGCCACAGTCTTCACATCTGTGTATATATTTTTGGAGCCCTTCAGGATGAATTGTTCTTTATAACAAGAACAGGACAAGGTTTGCAAGTAGGGTTTGCATGCCAAAAAACCCTAATTTTTCTGGCAATTCCAGCTGACTAATGGAAGATGGTACATCTCCTTATAAACTTTATCCTGCTGATGTCCTTAGCCCATTGCAGTTAAAACAGAATGCCACTGTACAACAAGGTGTTATTTTAGCCTAGTAATGACATATGCAGTTTAGGCTTTTCAATAAGTTTCAGTTTTCCCATGAACACTCTGTCAATTTAATACAACCTCACACAGCTAAACGTAATTCTGAGGCCATGAAGCAAAGGTTTTGCTTTCTTTTAATTAAAACTGCCAGAAATAGGGACAATTTTATATCAGCAGTGCCTTTTTTAATAGAGATCCATTTCTACTCTCAGTGTCTTAACATGAAATTGCTCGTCAACAAAGACAACTGTACATTTTATTTGGAGTCATGTAAGGGGACCTAAAGGATGTAGTGAACCAGCACAATGCCTTGCACAGCTGGAGTTTGTATTGAAACACTAAGACTGTGCTTTAATTCCTATTGCACACTTAATGCAATATCCCTGATCCTGTGTTACTGAAAGCAATGGCAAAACTTTCATTGGCTTAGCTGAGGGTTGGAGTAGTCTGTAAATTACTTGCACACTCAATAAGTGTCATTTTCTATATCTCTAGGTAAATTTAATTAAAAAAAAAAACAAAAAACCACAACAAAAACCAACCAACCAACCAAACAAAAACCCAAAAAACCCAAAAACAAAATAAAACCCCATTTTACCCCCCAAAAACCAGACCCAAACTATTTCAGAAGAATGCTTTGTACTAATGGAAAATGGTTAGAACTGTTTAAGCCTCCTTGATTCTGAGAGGATTAACTTCTAAAGTTACTTACAATTCAGAGTGACTCAGGTTTTCACAGAAGCACAGTTTAGTACTTAGTCAAAACATCCCTCCTTCGAAATTCAGCCTTGTGATTTTGTAATGAACAAAACTACTTTTCTAGTCTGCTATATGTTTATACTAGATACTATTTGTATCTTTATTTAGTGCTGAAATGGGTAGAAGTCAACAATAACATTTTAAACTTAAGACTGGGCACTAAACCACAGATTCTTAAAGTGTTTCCAGAGTCCCAGTTTATTAATCCACCACAATTTGTTATAGGTTTGTGAGAAAAGTACTTGGAGGCAATGGAGGAGTGGTGCCTTATTTATTTAAATGCTAAGAAAGTCTTAACCCTAATTCTCCAAGCATAGCCAATACAACAAACAGAAAATATTTTGCTCTTGAACAGACAGATGGTACTTAATGTCATCTGATATGCTGTTAACACTTATATTCAGCCTTTGAATTCTATTCTTTTTATTAACCATACACATATTTACATTATCCATACATTAGAAAATCTGTTGCTAACACATGTTCAGAAGGCACATTCATTATCTGCACTGGCTTGCTTACATTGTTTTCGAACTATTAGGCCTAAATTTGCCACAGCCTACAGGTGTACACTGAGTCCCATGCTACCCTTTCCAGACATAATTTTAAAGCATTGCTTTAAAAGCCCTGGGAGGCCCCTGAGCCATTCTAGCTTGGTTTAATTCTTTTTCTGTATAGCACGTTTCATAAGAGTGTGCCCTATAGCAGTAAACAAAATCTAATCAATAAAATCCACTGAAATTTGACCTTCTCTTCACCCTTAGACTTGGTAGGACTTTTTTTATTTATTTTATTATTATTTTTTTAAATTACTAAACAAATGGTGAATACAGTTTTGTGTGTTCCCTTACGGTTGACTGCAGTTGTTTTGGGTAATCAGTTACTGGTGTAATAGCTCTTTAATTGTACAGCATATATAGAACTGGAACAATGTATTCATAAATGGGCTCTGGTTTTCATTTAATACTTGAATGCTCCTGAAAGGAGGAGGCTGATAATACTCGATAGAGTCAAGTAAAATGCAAGATTCTTCATTGCTGTTTTAGTGCTGTGTTGCAATCTGGCCAAACAGAAGTCCTGCTGCCCTTGTCCTGAATATGATCAGCCATTACCAGATGTCTGAAAAGCCACATGGTGCCTTTATGATGCAGACAGACATCTATGAAAGGGGAGAGACCACAACTGGATCATCAGTCATCCATTTGAAGCAAATGAGTATTCTGCTCATGGTGGCTTCATTTTACAATTATAACCTCACTGTTGAAAACTTCTGTGTTAAGCAAAGATTAAACACAGAAAGTTTGTCGCACTGTCAGTCACATGTGAATCTAAAGCTTGATTACTTTCTGTATTGTTTATCTGTAAGCTTGGGCTCCGTTTAGAGCACAGAGTTGAGCTCTGATCCCTTTTAGAAGGCAGATTCTCAGTGTACTCACTGTCTTAATGTGCACTCCGTTGCTCAGTCTTGCAGCCTGCTAGGTCAGTAAAAAATTGATGTCATACGCAGCAGTACATCAGTTTGTCTTTTTCTAAGAATAATGTGAACACTTTAATCCAAGCTAGAAACAATTCAACAATAAACAATGCAGACAAAAAGTGCATGGGTCTCAGTGTACCTCTATATTACTAAATAAAAGAGGGACAAGAAGAAACCTTGAGCATTGAATCTGCAAGTCTATACTTATTCCAGGAAAGTTAAAAGGGGCATGTCATGGGTACAGGCACACAATGAAATCTGCAGTGTTAAAATGTTAGGAAAGTACATCCCATCATTTAGTCCGTGCCAGCCACCAATCTACACCAGTAGATTTGGTCATTCAGATGGGCTAAGAACTATATGCAATAGGCAATTCATTGTGGGTGCCTGATTGGGAGGGTAGGAGGTTTAGGTCTATGTCTATAAGCCATGCCATGCTGCTCAGGCTTAGGGCCAAAAAACAGTCCCTGGCACAAAATCATGTAGCACATGAAGTGCTGTTGTTCATTCTGCTTAATTATTATGTTGGTCCATAGTGCAGGTTTGGTTCATGCCAACTAGATCTCTTCAAGACAAATCTGATCTAGTGAGTGAATGTGGGTCTAAAACAAATTTCTTCCAGATGACTCCAGGGCCAGGAAGTAATCCCTGGCCTGCCTTTATTTATCAACTTAAACAGAGCCAAAATTTATCTATTCTAAGCCTGTTCTGAAGTCTACTTCAGACTTTGTATTGTAGGCACAGCCAGAGAAGATTGGAGCTACGTCATCTGTCTTCTGACATGTTTATACAAGGTTTTACTAGAATTCCTTCCATTAATGGAATGCTCAATAAACACTTATTTCATTACTTACTTGTGACAAGAGGATTAAAAAGGTAGACAAGAGTAACACAAAATCATGCCTGCTGTCCTTTCATAGCAGTGAGCTTTGATAGATGTGTCCCACATCTACTAAGCCGTTTTCCCTGAGACCATTCAGGGGAAATTCAATAAAGAAATTGCTCCTGAGCTGTCCAGTGCCCTCCATTACCGATTCAGTAGTCTTAACGCAATACTGTTTTCTGTTTGTTGCTTAAGGCCTCAAAAATACAATGGAAAAAACAGCACAAGATTTCCTATTAAATGACCATATATTAGGAGAAAAACAATGCATAGATTTTTTATGCGAAAGATCTTTACATATCTCATAAATAAGCAAAGCACTATTTTGAGCCATATTCTGACCTCCTGCCATGGCATCTTTACTGAACTTAATCAATATAAAATATTACAGTGCTTAGATTCAAGCAAGCTATACAGACTTGTTTCACAACCTGCCAGATACTAACTCCCTATATGCAGCTGAGGCAAAACAAACAAACAGACAAACAAGCGAACAAAACCAACCAACAAAACTAGTACACCCAAGGCATCTGCAATAGCTATCTCACAGTCTTTTCAGTTCTGGTAGTGGACTCAGCCCAGGATAGGAGCAGTCTCCATTGTTTCTTCATTTCCCAGATTCAGAAGACAGGTTCTTTAAGTTGCACAATCTGGATATTTGCTTCTCTTTGATGAATGATTTCAGGTCCAGTCATAAATGTGGAATTCACTGCTGCATTTTAAAAAAAAAAAAAAATTAAAATTTGAATTTTATTTGTACTAGATGAAGTTTCATGAGTCTAAAATTGGTGTAATACATGAGATAATACTTCCTTCTCTGCAAAGTATTGTAATCCTGCAGCCTATAATACAATATATCCACAGCTAGTAAAGGCCACAGGCTTTGCAACAAGCTTGCAAGGTCTTAGGACGGAGGTTTGTCAGGATTGATTTGTCTGAACTTTTCTTGACCTGCCTGCAGTTTTGTCTTTATTTGGTTTAGCTGTAACAGCAATTTTTCTTCTAATCCGGTGTTTATGGCTAATTTGTTTTGTTTATCATTTTATGATACGTTATATTTATAGAGACAGTAACGACAAGTAGTTTTTTCTATGCGGAATGATACTTATGGTTCTAAGATAATGATGTAGAGTAGAGAAATACAGACCTGGTCTGATAGCAGAATCCGTGAGAAGTGGGGATTCAGCACAGAAGAGCACAGGAGTGGGATGGTAAGGGATGGAGTACAGGCTGACACTGGAGACCCCATGGCTGTAAATAACTCACCCATGGTCAGTTACAGGAATGAAGATCTGGAGCACGACAAAATTGAGTTTAGGCATAACAAAGAAAAAAAAATAGTATCTAACATACCTAAAAGCTATCATAGATATTATAGTCAGATATAATATGCAGCTGCAGAACAATGAAGAAAGAGAAAATTGTAAAAATCATTTTAGCAAATGCATAAAAAATATTCTTAGTGAATTCCAGAGTGGGGAAGAAGAAACCCTCAACATGAACACCAGCCATATTCCTCCCGGTGAAGGACTCCTGCTGCTGACAACTCACTGTAGCAGCCCCTCCACCACCATCAGAATGAAAACCACCCTAGGACTCAGAGGAGCAGGAGGAGGGATAACACCAGGAAAAGCATAAAAACTAAATGTATCTGTAACAGTTTTAATTGCATTACTGCTATTACTGAGACTTTTTTTTCTATAGAGAAGTATTGTTTCCTTTTCTGTAATAATTTGACCTGAACTAATGATGCTTCCTTGATTAGATTGTTAAAATAGCCACTACGCTAACAATAAATTATTTTCTTCATATATAAGGTATGTTTCCTCTTTCCCCTCTAACAATATTTTTAACATAATAATATTGAATAAAGTCTGAACTGAAAGGAACAAAGAGTGGTAAAAGCCTTCTAGAGTGCTACAGCTGCTTATTGCTTCCTCTTTCAAAACTGATTACAGAGAGAAAAGCAATAAGTGTAATCTTAGTTCCCCACATGCAAAAACACTTAGTGGCATCTGAGAAGCCCTAGGGTATCCAAGATATCTGTAAGAAGTTGGAAAGTATGACATAAAACCTATGAATGACCCACATTCCCTTCTGGACTATCAGTAGGCTACTTGGGATAATCTGGGGAATCTCAAATGGCGTTAGAGGTTTCTGTTCAGAGAATTTATCCCTAAAAAATGATACTAGATCTGAATCAGAGCAGACTACTGGAAATTTAAACTCTCTGAGTTCTGAGGGATTTTCCAGATAATATTTGACCCCATCTTATTTTACCTCCAGATCAAATATTAACTTGAAAAAGACTGTATTCTGATACCAGTTCAAATTCAGCAAAAACCTCACAGGAATGCCTTACTGATAATTATGGTGTCAGCCTACTGTTGAATTTATGTTATTTATCTGTAATATTGATTTTTAAAGTTTGTAAAATATAAACTCCATCACAGAGCCATGATTTACCCTTGAGTATTATTCTAAACTTTTTCCAAATTTGTATCTGAGCTTTGCGTTCTAATTTCACACCAGTTTCATAAGCATCTTTGCTGCTCTCTTTAACTGGGTTTTCCATAAGTTTGAAGTATAAGAAATACTGTCTACAGTAAAGAAACTGAAAAAATCTAAATATAACATAAATTGCAAGGGATATTTCTTAGGTAATTGCTGGTCAGAATCACCTTGCTGAAAGTGACATCACTTGTGATACCAATATCTTTAGAAGTCAAAAAAAAAAAAAAAAAAAAAAAAAAAAAGACTGCTAACTAGTTTTCTTTCTATATTTTGTGCTTTTTAAAAATAATCAGAAGGAAGACTTTAAATGTTTTAATTTTTAAACAAGATCTTTAATTTTTAAACATTAAAATTCCTATTCTGATTGTAAATTTGCATAAAGACTGGATAAAGATTGGCTTTACAGTATCTTTCATTCATATTATGTTAGTGTTGCAGGGACATAACAGAATTTGTAAGATGATTACCATAAGCAGTTAGCTCAGAAATATCAGTTTAAAAACCCCCAAACTTCAGTTTGAACTACAACTCAAAGCCAGTATATCATAATGTTTTTCTCCATGTGAAAATTCATATTATTGCGCTGGGAAAAAAAGGAATAATTTCTCTTTTCAAATTTTTCATTCATATTTTAAGGTCAATGAGTCCATTACTAGCATTTTTTCTCCATATGATAAAAAGTCTATTTCATATATGACAGGAACTGTTTTCAGAAGCATTATAATGATAGCTGCCTGGTTTGATAGTGAAGCAGAAGACAGACCCAGAAGCCTAGGCACAAAAGGTCTTAAATAAAAAATGATATTATTGAAGATGAGCTCGCAACAAAAAACGTTCTTTCCCCCATTCCCTCATACAAAACAGATTTTAATCAGCAACCGTTACTTGCAGGTTAATGGCACATTTAGCTAGTACTTTCTGGGGTTGAGTAAGTCCCAAATGGAGTGAAGAGAAAGGGGACAATCTGGCACAGACCTTGCTGTGTACCTGCTCATCAGCGCAACACTGAGAAAATTCCCAATAAGGACAGTTGATAATATGGCAAATGACATGTGCAGACACCGATCTTGGCATTGGTAAGAGTAATTCTTTTCAGGCTTCCAGTTGCTCCAGTCTACTAGGTGCATTATTTCTTTTCTCTTGTAACAGGGATACATATTCTTGTTTTCCTCAGACCTAATGGGGTGAATCTTTACATCCTTTCTCTGTTCTTATTCCCCTGGTCTCCATGCAGAACTTTACCTTGGAAAAGCTAATTAAGGATGTAAAGGTTTGATTTTAAACTCTTACATTGTCAATGCTTTCATTTATGTCTTTAGAGACTTGTCTTATATATATATTGAAACCAAAGAATTGATTTATTGCTTGAACTTTATAAAAAAGGAGGAGCATCAGAGGTATAGAATAAGCAGTTTATTAGGGTGTAATGCTTATATCTGCAGTGTATGTTAATTGCAGGATTTATTTTCCAATACATGTGATATTTTTGCATGTTATTTGCTTTCAAGTAAATTGTAAAATTTGATTTTGCATCCTTTGACTTCTATAACATTGGTTTTGTCTTTTCAGTTGACAGACTAATTTATTTCAATTTTTTCAAAAGACAACCCTATTTTTGCTAAAACTATTTTTGAAGGTTTTATCTTAAAAAAATGTTAAGAACCTCAAAAAGAAGGTCTTTATGTGATTTTAACCTGTCACAACTAGAAAAACATAAAATCCTTAATACTTCTTAAAATTTAAGGCCGTGTGTAAAGTTGGGGCTATAGGTCCATCGCTTATTATTTTTGCTCCTTTATGTCATGAGTGACTTAGAAATGTCACTTCAGCTGTATATTACTGTACCAAAGCTTCTAACATTAGCCCGAATCAACTAATTGTGTATCTATCCACAGTCCCCTTTCAAACATTACACAGTTACACTACATACAAAAGTTAAGAGAATGTAAAGATTTGTATGTTCAGGCCAAAAATCATCAAGTGGATGATGTGATCAAAAAGCTGTATTACATCCTATCTCTGCAGTTTGCAGTACTTGTCAGTGTTTGAGGAGGTATTTTGGAGTAGATGGATCATTAATCTGCTTTAGTGTGATGGTGTGGCACAGCAACTTGTTACCCAACTGCATGTCTAGACTATCTTCCCTACACATGTTCATACCGTGTCTTTTAAAAAAGCCACAAAACAACAACCCAAACAAACAAAAAATCCCCCCAAACTGCCAAAAAAGTAAAAAAAAAAAAAAAAGAAAAAGTTTGCTTTTGAGTCTCATTCTAGTGTTATTGCTTACAAGACATGCTTTTGTCTCCTCTAATACTATGTGTAGTTTCATCACAAGACTGATGATTTTTAGTCTTATTTAAACTGTATGAAGTGAACACTCTTGCTGATATTTTTTAAAATGCAGTGTTTTTATAAGTAGCTGAGTATCATTGACCTACCAGCTTTAAGCTCGAAAACTTTTTCTGTATTACTGGAAATTTAAAATTTAGTTTTGTTAAAATATTTTCAAGACAATTTTCGTATTTTCTCCTAAGACTCCTGTTAATTTTTATATGCTTCCTTCAGCGTTCATCATAAAGTTAAACTGTGATGAAACTCATCCCTCATTGGATCGAAGAAGGATTTTTCACATCAGTTAGCCAGCCTGACAGCAGCTTTAATACATTTTCCAATGATGGTTACAAGAGTGTTGTTAGAACAAATGCTTACACTTTTTAATACAATTCCGATCAAATAATCTTTATGAAGGATTAAAAGGCAAAAGTCTGTAGAGAGAGAAAAAGTCTGGTAGATGAATCCTCTGCCTTGCAAACAATGTGTGAAATCCTTCTTTTAATTCTACTTTAATAAGTCCCTTCTGACCTTAAGTTTTCCAAGGCACCATATTTCATTAAAGAAACAGCTCATACAGGTGTGACTGAATAAGCTTTAATAGTTTAAACTAGCAGGAACAGTACAGATGCAGACACATAGAAATTACACTGAAAGGAATGTAAAGATAGAAGTTTTAAGGATCTCAAAGTAAAATTTGAGAATTTTGTTTTGAGTAATTTACATCACAACTCCTTTCTTGATGGAACTTGATTTCTTTCAGAATGACATGTGAATACCTTTCCCAAGCTGAAGTTCATGGTGCTGAATATGAGACAAGTTTTTGGAAAACAGGAAAGGCATCATCAGTAAAAACAGACTGTGTTTTATCTGTTATTCCATATTAAAAGCTTAATTCAGGTTTTCAAATGAATCCATACTGTCAGCAATAGGACTTATAGAAAGATTTTCCACTTATTGTGGAAATTATTGGCCATTGTGTTGATTCTACTTCTCAGGCATCTTGGATATGTTAAAACAGCAAGTCAATCACTTAAAAGTCATATGCTGAGTATTATTTTGGGGACTTTCTTTTTGTTTCCCTAGAATCTTATTAACAAGTTGATCAGGTCTGAATGTCAATAAGAATGTACTTCTAAGCATCAGATTTGAATGCTAATAAGAACATAGTTCTAAGAAAAACTTAGCAATATTTATTCATTCCTAACAATACTTTAAACATAATTTCTTCAGACATGCATTCTAAGGAAGTAAATTGTAGATATTGTTAAAAGACTTAGAAGGATTAATTTTTCATGTACTGATTTCACTATTTACTTTTTAAAAATATTTTCAGGAAAAAACTGGCAGCAATAGTGTAAAATTGATGCCCACGTTCCAACAGTAATTAAAAAACCCCCAACAGTCCTAGGCAGAAGTAGTTCACCAGTTTGGAATCAGTGCTACAGTGATTTATACCCTACCTGGAATCCCGTAAAATATTTATCTCACACTATATAAAAAAAAATTTAAAAAAAAAATTAAAAAGCAGTTAAAAATGATCCTGTCATATTTTTGTGATATCCATAAAGATAATACCCTGAGTCCTGAAAATGAAAAGCCTTATGAGAATCAGAAGCTGATCATTGAGGCAAGCAGTTGAATAGTACTGAATAAACACCAGGTGTGATGGTTTGACCCTGTCCAGCAACTAAGCGCCCACCAGCTGATTGTTCACTCTCCCTGCAGTGGAATGGAGGAGAGAATTGTAGGGGCAAAAGCACGAGAAGCTCACAGGTCATAAAAGAGATAGTTTTATAAGTGAAGGGGGGAAAAACCTCCACAATTGAAACAATGCGTGATGCAAAGGCAATCACTCACCACCTCTCACCAGCAGACCAATGCCCAGTCAGTCTCCAAGCAACAGCTACCTTGGAAAGACTCTCCCTCTATTTTATTGCTGAGAGTGACATTGCATGGTATAGAATATCTCCTTAGTCAGCTCGAGTCCGCTGTCCCAGCTGTGTCGCCTTGCAACCTCTTGCCCATTCCCAGCCTCTTGCCCGAAGGAGGGCAGCATGAGTAGCAGAAAGCCCGTTCAGCAACAGCTAAAACTTCGGTGTGTTATCAATACAGTTTTGGCCACTAGTCTAAACCACAGCACCGTACATGCTGCTGTAAAAAAAATTAACTCCATCCCAGACAGACACAGTACAGTAGTTTAAAAAAAAAAAAGTCAAAGCTGTTCAGATTGGTGTCATAAACCCAGGATGCTTAGGCTTTGTAAAACCTAAGTAGTTAAGGTACACTTTACATTACAATTAACAGTATGAACGCTTTAAAAGATTGAAAGATAAGACAAGAATAAAACATCTTGGACTCTTGTCCGGTATCCAGCGGACTCAAATGCATTAGGTGCTTGTTTCTCCCCCTGCCCCCACCCACCACTAGACTTAGTAACTCTTCACACAAACACACAACATGCAGATTTACATGGATCTCATGAACTGATCTAAATTATAATTACATTATCTCAGTCACTGGAACATCTTCCTTTAACACTGATGAAAAATGTACTTTGGGAGAGTGTAGAGAGTCTTTGTCATTCGTATTTTACGTTAAGAAACTGAGACCCTGAAAATCCACAGCACAGATACTCAAATGTTCATTAATCGTGGGTGAAGTTTTAAGCATCTAAACAGTCTGGATGGAAATGACTGCAAAAGATCCCAGAGGAAGTCTGTGAGACAGCCAAGGATGACATTCACTATTCCCGAGCTATGGGTATAGCTGTAGGATCATACCTGTGGCTGTCTTGTTTTCTTACTGTTAGAGGGAGAAGATAAAGGTGTTCTCAGTGTCTTTTCTGGGAACCATCTCTTTTTCTGATCAAGATGAGTAGCCCAATGGCCTCTCCAGTACAGGTAAGACACCCTTGAGCTGCAGCAATGCCTCAGTTGTTTCTTTCTTTTTTCTTTTCTTTTTTTTTTTTTTTTGCCTGCACTTTACAAGGCAAGAAGATACCTTCTAATGTGTTAAATGAGCTGTTCACAGTGAAAAATGGAAGGTTTTGTTCACCCCAAAGGAACTAAGAATTGCATGGTATCCTGTGAGGTTTCGATCAGACAGTAGCCTGAGCATTATTTCAGATTTAAAATATTCTTCAGTTATATTGCTAAATCCACTTTCTATGTCAGAAGGTGAGAGGTAGGTTAGCAGGCCAGACACAGAATATCTTCACGTAAAGATAAGGAATTTATTAAAAACCAGTGAAGGGAAGACCAGGTTTCAGTTTATTAAACACAAAGAGAAGACCTTTACAAGAGGGGAGGAATAGGTTAGCTCCCAAGAGCAGTGTCATATTTGGAAGTATTGTAAGAAACAGTTTTGATTTGGAGTGAAAATAAACCTTTCTGAAACTTCAGAAAAGTTTGAGTTTGTTCTTGCTTTCTCAATTTTTCATTATTTTGCCCAGATATCATTATAGCATTGGCAGTATTCTACGCCTCGTGAAATACTGGTGTTTTCTGATGTCTCTTAAGAAAGACCTTCTGCTCGGGAAATATGGAGCTTCGGCATGCTGCAGCAGCTGCCGCTTCCTCTCTAGTGCATCCCACCCTGCTGAGCTGATGAGACACAGCTCCAATGGTAATGTTGGCTTGCTCTGCTGATTACCTCCAGTGGATATTCATACTCTTACCTAAGACTACTGCAGTTTTGAAACCTTGGGCTTGTTGTAGCTTACTGACTTTTCCAAATTTCTCGGTTTCACAGACTTTAAGGTTTTATCTCTGGAGTTTCCAATTTTCTTTCCTTTCCCTTAGTCTACAAGCTAACAGAAGTCCAAAGCCATCCAAGAACATGCTTGCCAACCAGGGATTTTTGTAAATAATCCAGTATCATTTCTAAATAAATTAATGTCCTCCAGCAAGCTCACATTTTATATGCTAGTGATATTGAAAAAGTACATTGTTAGGTTTGAGTATTTGAAGTCAGGCATTTTTGACTGGGAAATCTAAAAGAGTAATTTCTAAAGGTGGTTTTTGTTTTTTGTTTTGTTTTGGTTTGGTTTTTAATGGCTTACCATATAAGCATTCATAATTTCCTTGATAAACAATCATTGGATTCAGTGGCATTTATCACGTATGCAAACTAACAAAATGTCATGACACTGTACGCTCGAAGGAGAAGCTAGGTGCCACAACATTGCCATACTAATCTGTATTGGGTTTGCATGGCAAGGTTGTGGTATCAGGGAGACTACAGGGGTGGTTTCTGTGAGAAGCTGCTGGAAGCTTCCCCCATGTCAGACAGAACCAATGCCATCCAGCTCCAAGATGGACCCGCTGCTGGCCAAGGCTGAGCCCATCAGCCACAATGGTAGTGCCTCTGGGATAACAGAGTTAAGAAGGGAAAGAGAAAAAAGTATCAGGAATTGCAGCCAAAGACAGGAAAGAGAAGATGTGAGAGCAAAAGCCCTGCAGACACCAAGGTCAGTGAAGAAGGAGGGAGACGAGGGCTCCAGATGTCAGAGCAGACATTCCTCAGCAGCCCGTGGAGAAGACCATGGTGAAGGAGGTTGTTCCCCTGCAGCCCATAGAGGTTAACCGTGGAGCAGAGATTCCGCCTGCAGCCCATGGAGGACCCCACACTGGAGTAGGGGTATGAACCCAAGGGAGGCTGTGACCCTGTGGGAAGCCCACGCTGGAGCAGGCACCTTGCAGCACCTGTGGACCATGGGAGACCCATGCTGGAGCAGTCTGGTCCTGGAGGTCTGCACCTCATGGAAGGGACACACACGGGAGCAGTTAATGAAGAACGGTAGCCCGTGGGAAGGACTCACATTGGAGAAGTTCATGGAGGACTGTCTCCTGTGGGAGGGACCCCATGCTGGAGCAGGAGAAGAGGGTGAGGAGTCCTCCCCATGAGGATGAAGAAGCGGCAGAGACACCGTGTGACGAACTGACCGTAACCCCCATTCCCCATCCCCCTGTGCTGCTGGGGGCGGAGGTAGAGAAATCAGGAGTGAAGTTGAGCCCAGGAAGAAGGGAGGGGTGGGGGTAAGATGTTAGTAAGATTTGATTTTATTTCTCTTTGCTCTTCTCTGATTTGATTGGCAATAAATTAAATGAATTTCCAGAACTGAGGCCATTTTGCCTATGAGGGTAATTGGTGAGTGATCTCTGCCTGTCCTTATCTTGACCCATGAGCCTTTTGTTAAATTTTCTTTCCCCTGTGTAGCTGAGGAGGGCAGTGATAGAGAGGCCTTGGGGGGCACCTGGCCTCCAGCCAGGCTCAGCCCACCACGTAATCCAATTACTAGACAAAATGTAAGTTTCTGTCAGGTTAGAAGAAGAATCTTGCAAACTGCAAAAACTCAAACGTTTGCGGTGAGGAAACTAAAGCCTTTGTCTGGATTTTGTTGGCACGGCATTGCAATTCTCCTTTTAGGACCTGAGTTTTGCTGACGTTCGTTATCCAGCTGTGCTGAAACAGCTGGCCTAGCCCCCACCGACGGTCCGTCTTTTGCCACTAGAGGGCAAATTGACCAGATGCGCAATTGCACGAGTGTTATAATTGCCAATTTTATTTGTCATTTTGCTTAATTATGTAGGATTTTCTTGAATTTTGGCTAGGGTTTTTTTTTCCCACAAGATTTTTTTTTATTTTTTTTTTTCCACAAGATTCAGTGATGATACATGTAGGAAAGAGTAGTTAAAAGTGTTTATTTATTTATTTTTTTTATTTGTTCACTTGAGGTTTTAGGGTTTGGGCTTTTTTTGATTTGTTTGTTTGCTTGTTTTTCCAGGTAGAGGATCCCAAAGGATCTCAGACAACTGTTGAAACAACATGAACTGAAATTTAATCACTTTCAGGAAAGTGGGGATAAGGAAGAAAAGAGGAAGGAAGATTAAAAAATGTGAAAGGAAATTGAAAACATTTAATCTTCCAATTTTCAGGTTATGTTAAAACAAGTGATACTAGTAATAAACAACAGGAACAGGTTGTAACCTTCCCACAGACCATCCTTCATAAGAAAAAAAAGAAAAAAAAGATTGCATACTAAATTTGCATTTGTAGCCAAAGTCTAGCCTTGTACAAATGGCCACATACAGTTGCTGACATTCAACAACTTGGTTTAATACTATACAGATCAAACAAGAAAATAATGCAGCTTGTTAACTTTATATAGAACATAATGTCTACTCAATTTTGACTAGCAAACATGGTGAATTTTCCACATGTAATCACATACTCAAATAGAAATAAAAATCAATACGGCCCAGCTTTTAAATAGAATGTCACACATACTGGTGAACCAGAGAGGGGGGGCAGGGGGGAAGGTAAAAGATATTTAAATACAGCATAAATATTTCATACAGTAATGCAGTCTGGATTACAAAGTATTTGAAAGACTTCAGATTTCAGATAGTGCACAAACCCATACAGGATATCTTTCATTCTACAGTAAGCTCAGACATAATATATGCATGCTGACATGTAGCATTGATTTTTCCTTATGTATGACTGTATTAATTTTTAAAGATCACATAGACAAATGTGCACCTTCCAGAAACAGAAGCAAGCAAATGAATAAGATCCTCAATGGAAACCTCCATTATGAAACTTTTGTTAATAGATGTGTGCATTCAAAAAAATAATTCATTTTTGCTCTTTTTTTAAAATAGATTTTTAAAAGATAGCACCTTCTTTTATACTTTCATATTTACAGATTTTACATACACAATCTTGCTTTAAATTTTAACTCTTGTTTAAGAGAAAAGTTTATTTCTACAAGTGATATTTTATAAATTCAATAGCTGGAAGCAATCGGGTTTTGATGCCAGTTTTGGAGTTTTTTTTCATTGAAACAGTAAATAAATAAAATAAATAAACAAACATATTCAACCCTGTAGCAAGTTCATTACAGACAAGTTTAAAACTAGTGTCTACTGTGTATTTTCAATAGCACCAAAAGCAACAGAATATATACTATGCAAATTATTTAGAACTATTCATTACAACATGCAGTAAGGGAATGTTCTCTCTTGCAAACTTACAATGCATAGCAGCCTTCTTCATCTATCTCTCTGGCTCGCCCAGCGCGACACCACACTTTCATCAAATTCTACAAAACAGCTCAAGCTTTTACATCTTGGATTTTTTATTGTCACTGCACATATTCCTGCAGAAATGCATGATGAAAATGTCACTTTTTCAGTGTGATTGCTAATTGGCATTCCCATTACTACAGCTAGACAAAACATAGGCAAACACAGATTTTCCTCCCAAGTGATATCCAGTCGCTTTGGATATGCTTATTTATTCTGTTAAAGGGATATTTCCTCCAGGCCCCAAATTTTGTTTACAAAAGAGGAGGAATACTTCATATCATTCAGGAAGAAAGTCCTTAGACTGATAATTGATTGTTTACTTGAGGGGGTGGGGGTGGTGTTTGTTTGTTTGGTTTAGGGGGTTTGGGTTGGTTTTGGTTTTGGGATATTTTTTTGAGGTTAATAATCCTATTAAAGAATTTTAGACAAAGATTAATGACAGCTTAAGAACCTCTACCTCATTAAAGTTTCATCGGTTGCTTTTGGAATTAGAAAATTAAATAATGGAAATGCCAGCTGTGATTCCACTGACTCTCTTGTTAAGGGGAAAACAACTTAATTTACTAACCAATACAAATAAATCTACTGGTAATTAGACCACTGTCCTATTAAGATACAAAAATAAAGCCAAATATTGACAATCTAAGTGAATGGATTTGGTGTTATGTACTTTCTGGGTCTTGTTTGATGATCAGCAGTTAGTTAAGATAACAACTAGTAGAGTATGTTTTGGAATGCTTCAGATGTTTTATGGCAGGTAGTCCAGAATCCCCTTCATTGATTTGCTGGGACTGTTTGGAGTGAATGCGAAAATGCCCTGTAGACTTTCACACACACAACTGAATTGTCAAACCTAATGTGAAAATGGAGTAACAGCTACAAGGCTGTTTATTTTAGTTTCTGTGAGGCTGAATGCATAATGGAGGCGTGACAGCTATATCTCCTCAGCCAGGCTGTGAATCTGAGAACTTGAATTCAGTTTTGAAGAAGTGATTCACTCTTACTCATAACAAAAGGTTAAGTTTTGTGACAGCGTTTGACAGAGAGTGGGATTAGGTGAAGATGGTGAAGAAGGAAGTTTCTCTGTAAATGTACACTATATAAAATAAGCTGCAAAACATAACAAATTTGACACTCTTTAAGAACAACACTTAAAGATGGTCACCACATAACATCTTTTTTAGAATTACACTTTGTGCTGATGGCAGTATTTGACTAGCTGAGTAGTTGATCTCCTTCCCCTGGAAACTGTACCTGGTTGCTGATCTTGTGAATGAAATTAGCATGACTACTGCATATTTTTACTGTTAGAGATGTTACAGGCAAAGCACAAAGCTGTAAGTTGTCAGTGACTCAGTAGTGGAGTAACGTTACCTGCAAGTTCTTTTGAAATTCCAAACCCAAAATGGTTTTACACATAAATTGCCGTATTTTATAATACAACAGCAACAATCATAATTATCAGGTCCTGAGCATCTACAGCTTGAAAAACAAAGTGAAAATCAGCTTTTTTATCCAAAAAGTCTGCTGAAGGATGTGCCTTTAAAATTTAAAATAGGGAGAGAAAATAAGTGACTTCAGAGGGGATTATTTTCCTTGTTTTTGCAGACTTGTTTTCTCTTGCATTACTTAGTTGTCCTTATGTTAACCAACTAATTTTATCAAAGAAAACTTTTAGATGTAGTTTTTAGACTACAATAACCAGACATCTACACAGCCTGTCAGTATGCCAGATCGAGGTGGAAATATTGATTGATCACCCAGGAACACTTACAGATGTTGTCCTGGTGATAATGTGAAACTTGAAAGCAAAGATGAGAAAACTCACCTGCTAAGCTTGCCTAATGTATTAGCCATTGTCAGTGCAAATCCTGCCTCGGTTGTAAAACCAATAAATATTAAGTACTTATACTTTAGAAACATCTTAAATATAAAGTATTCTTAATAAAGAAGCAATCTGATTTAAAGGTAGATGTCAATTCTGGACCTAGGTGTTGGACATGTGGCCTGGAAAGACATTGCCTCTCAAAAGCACTTTTTTAGGCATATTTTTCCTACTTTCTTAATTTCCTGGAACCTGGGACCTGGTAGTTTGCTTCATGCCAGTGGATGGAACGGCTCAGTCACCATCTCAGCTCATCCGTTCTCAGCAGCACATGTGGGACATGACCGATACCACCTCCTCCCCCACCCTATCCGCTGACAGCCTCCTCCAGGGAGGCAGGAGAGCAGCTAGCATATATCTCAAACTGCAACCAGGCACATGAATTACTTAGGATGTAATGTGGTCAGGAGATTGTTTATTTTTATCTCTTATTACTCCTTTTCTATGAGAATGTGATCTGCTCCTTACCTCTAGAAAAACATCAGTTTTATTTATAGTAAAAAAATTGTAAAGCTTTTCTACCTATAACTTTCAGCTAACTGTACATTAGGTAAAAGTCCACACAGGTATCTGTGAGAGACTGTCAGCACTGATATATTTGGCAGAAAGTTCATTGCTGAGTGAATAAGACATGCTTTTTATCCCAAGAGCTGTGCACAGTTTCCTCAGGTCCTCCCAATCCAGAAAACAACAGATCAGAAAAGAGCAAATGATGTTGCTATTAACAAGCTATCAGGCTGGTCATATGGGTGAATGAGTATACAGATAATGTAATTACTTTCATAACTGGAAATAATCACCTATTACAGTTTTTAACTACACACTGAGGGTATTTCTTTTCCCTAAATCTCTTTCCTAGATATCTAGTCTAGATAAATTTCCTCAGTAACTCCATCCTCATCATCTAAGATAGTTTCCCCCCAAAACAGGAAGCACTTATTTAAGTGGCATCCCAGATACTGGCAGAGATGGTAATGTATAATAGTGATATAATTAAGGTAGTATTTTCAGGGAGTAGTCTTTTACAACTTTTCATTGTGTCATATACTACCTGGTTTTGATTAGGTAAAAGCTAATACAGTGGAAAAAAAGAAAATCACTACAGTAGTTTTAGTCCAAGAATTTTTTTTTCATTTTTTTTTTCCTGTGTATACAGGATCCTTTATAACATTTAAACATATCACCTTCGGGTCTGGTAACCAGTTCAGATACAAGTTTCAAGTCTTACTAGAATGATAATTTTCACCGGTCTAACAAACAGATCCTCATTTTAGTTTGAGGTTATGCTCATCCAGTCTAATCTTCTATGATAGATAAGGCACAGAATTTTCCCTTCTAATTCCTGCCTGCTGCCCAGAAACTTGTACTTAAACACAGAAAGTCTGTGTAAGAAAAGTTGCACAGGCTCTTTTACTTCTGCTTCCACTGCTTATCTCAAAACCAGCTTGGACTAAAACTTCACATTTATTGCATTAACTAAGCCCGAAGGTGAACTGTGCACAAGGGTATGTGCTATGTGGCTAATTTAAAAATTATTTGCTAAGGAAAAAGAAATTAACTTCTGGATGCTATGCAAAATCCCTGCAAAGATAATGGCTTTAATGAAGAGTTCTTAACAGCCTGCGGGATTCACAATCTCTTCGCTCAGTGTCACAGCACATCATGGTAGCATACATGCCCAATTGCCACTATTTAGCCGGCACAAATACTGATTGTTCAGGATTTCCCTTCGCTTTATCCTCACAAAGATGTCTCCCAAGACAGTATCTTTCCAAGAATTTAACAGTTGGTCTCACTGCCTCGCTTCCTAAATTCCCTGACTTAGAGCTTTCAAATTTTGTCAACCACTTCGCTTAGAATTTGCAGAAGTATAAGTACCTTGATTCAGGTGGTTTTGGTCCTGAAGTTTAAAAATTATTTTTGTAAGGTCTTTAATAATTACAAGAGTAGCAACAACAATAATAGCAGTGGTATGCCTTGAGGCACTGACTCAGCAAAACACTTATATGCCTATTATTTTCTATATACTTATCTGCATTCATAACAATGCTTAGAATTTGAGTATTTTATGGAAAAGAACTATTTTTTTTTTCAGTGATACAGGTTGCAAAAGTGAAAAAACTGTAAGATACATTTATTCACATACAGATAGAACCACTTCATATCAGAGTAATACCTGATCTAGTGCACAGTGTGACATGTTGCACATTTATCTGACCAAGGATGTTTTGGAAGAAGATACAAGGAAACATGTAATGGAAATATCTGTCCATGCAGAAATTTTTTCTCATTTCAGGTACATACCTCAAAGCGAGAAAGTCTATTAATTTTAAAAGTAGCCATGCATTCTCTCATGGTTCATGTAGAAAGCTGGGCTTTCCGGTTCATCCTGCCTACTGTATTTTCTTTTTACTTTGAATGCCAGCATTTTAGGAAAATGTTTATTCCTGAATTGTACAGAATGCATTTCACATTCTGAATTAAACAAATAATTAAACTGCTAATAAAGTTAAACAAGAACCGGAACAACAGGCCGAAATCTCTTCACAAATATCTAATTTCAATTGTGATCTGAGTATTACTGATTTTATTTCTTTCCATAAAGACTTAAATACTAATCCAAACTAACATACACTTTGAGAGAGTAAATATTTAAATCTTGACCTCAGTTATACGATTGTGGTCTTAATTCACAGCTTGAAATTCAATTACAGTGCAAATTAATCCCACCTACAAGTGTGCACTTATTACAAATAAATGTGCAAATACGTTGAGAACCATGATCCAAAATTCTGTTGCATTAGTGAAAGGAAGTAGGCAACTTATGTCTAGATTTTAGGTATACTGAACAAACTCTAAAAAGTATTTCTGCCCAGTGACAAGAGAGAAACTAAAATGACAAGGTGCCTTAATTAAGCTTTTAGTTAGATGTCTGAAGTTAGATGGGTTGGTTCAGGTCCTTTTTCTCCTGTGATGAATTTCAGTATATTCTGATTCAAGGAAATGGGATTCATGATAAAGTCAGGAACCTATATTACAAGATGACAAGTATACTGATCTGTGCATATAATCAGTCTCACACAGCTTGCCCAAGAGTTGAATTTAAGAGAAATCTAAGTCTCTTGTAAAAAAGATTTCATAGGCTTGATACTGTGCTAAATATTTTGCCCTCATCCTTCTTTTTAAATGTCAGTGATAGATAACCTAAATCCTCCTCAAAAATCTCTCTTAGTTGCTGTTATTTTATGTTGTTTTTTAACATTAAATACACTTTTCAATTAGGTAGTTCATAGGTACTTCCTTTGACTCAAGAACTGGTAGTCATTCTCTTTCTTTTTTGATCTGATTCCTCCTCTCATCTCCTAAAGACTGCTGTATGATTTACAGCAAAGTACTGGATGTTTGTCTCATAATTTAAGGATGCTGTTGTTGACTTTCATGCACCTACTGTGTTTTTTCTTTCTTCTTAATTAAAACATTTATATAGAATAATCTACTAAACCATAGACTACTTTATGATAGTTCCTATATAAAAATGCTTTAAATTATTCACATTTGTAACAGGCAGATAGTCATCAAAAGTTCATAAAACTGTGCTACCCTTGCTCATCATAAATGTATTTTAATCCATTTTTTCCTGTACATTTAGCTAAAGATCAGCAATATTTACATATAATTATAATTAATAAAATATTCAGGAAGATAATTTTTTTTGCCTTTTAGAAAGGTTAGTTTATTTAAACAGAAAATCGTGCTTTTAAAAATCCATTCATTTCTTTAGAATCCTGTAAGTATGACCTTGCTGTTCTAGCACATCTTCCACTGGGTCTGTATTTATTGGAAAGGTCTATTTGTAGTAAACAACTTTATTACTATATATGCCATTGTAAAGATGATAAATGATACTAAAACATGCATAAAGGGACAAACAAGAACCCCATGTCTCACTGTGTCTCCAGGTTTGACTTTTGAAGGATAGTTCGGTTGAGTAGAAGGATCCTGCCTGGCAGTTTAGATTGGACATGAAACTTGCCGTGTAGTCAATGATGGAAAATTTGGGGACAGTTTTCAAAAGTGGTTTTGTGTTGCAGGGCTAGCTTTTATACCTCTTATTTCCAAAGGCCAACATTGATACCATTGGAGTCACTCATGTTATTATACTTGTTCATCACAATCAGGAAATTTTTCTGATTTCATCAAATCAAGGCTTTTTTTTTTTTTTTTTTACCTTCTCTTTCCTTTGTTTGAAAACAGACTGTGTTTGAAGCCATCAAAGCTATTTTACTGATCAAGTACCACTTAACTCAGATAAAAGAAGTCATTTGGAAAGTTATTACAAACTCTCTCCTGGAATTTAAGAAATTACTTCAGACTGCATCAACATTAAGTGGGTACTGATTTAAAACAAGTTAATATATAATATTTCCGCAATAAATAGAATCAGTTCAGTCCAGAAAGATTTATCTGTCCTCCTCTTATGCAGATAACATACTTTTATTTGTAGATAAAATTGTATGTGTATGCATTTAGCATCCTTTAATGTCTTTCAATGATAATGGCTAAGGAATTGGCTGGATAGTCACACTCAAAGAGTTGTGGTCAATGGCTCGATGTCCAGGTGGAGACCAGTGATGAGTGGCGTTCCTCAGGGGTCGGTACTGGGACCGGTGCTGTTTAATGTCTTTGTTGGCGACATGGACAGTGGGATTGAGTGCATTCTCATGGCAGGGTGGTTGGAACTAGATGATCTTTAAGGTCTCTTCCAACCCAAACTACTCTATGATTCTGATTCTATGATTCTATGATAATGCTATTTATGTGCTAGATGATGTCTGATTAAATATGCTTGTTTTGCACATGCACTTGGTTCTGTAAAGGTTTTAGATAAAAGTTGTTGAGGTCTGCACTAAACTCTGCAGCTAGACAGACATTCATAATGCTGCAAGAAGCTCAATAATAATAAATAATGATAATAAAGGTGATAATAACAGTAATAACAACAGTAGTTTGAAGTTGAGTCAGAAGAAAACCTGGAACACTCCTTCCAAACTTTGTGGATTATCAGTTCTCATATCAGATTTGGACCTTCTTGTATTCTTGTCCTTATTGGCTAATACCTACCTTTTCTAATAAGACCAAAAAAAAATAGACACAATCACATGCTCATATGTAATGCAGTGATCACATACTTAATGAAGTGTCTGAACATATTTCGTACATTATCATTAAGAATTTCTCAGATACATATATGAAAAAAAAAAAGTAAATATCATCTTAGGAACAAGTGGTAATGAGAACTGGCAAAGCAAGTTTGGGTTTTTTTTCTCGGTGTTTTTATTTGTTTGTTTCTTCCCCGCCCGCCCCTCCCCCCCCGCATTCTGAATATGGTAACTGACAGATTTAGAAATAAATTTCTAATTTAATCTGAATTTCCTTATGTTCCAAGTCTCTGTTAACACCAAACAATTCATATATCTCATTCTTATGAAAATAATTTAAGAAAGTAAGTAGTATATAATTGCATTTAGGCTGAAATGCATCCATATGGATGACAACAAATGTAAAAAGAATAGATCCGCTTTTGTCAACAATCTTACAATTTCTATTCATGAATAACTTATGCTCCATTTATACTCCATTTCTGTCTAAGTTCCACTGGAAAGTTATACGACACACCTTTTGCATATAAATTGTGCTAGGTAAAAAACCCACACATAGTCCAGAGCTGAAAAACCTGATACTTGAGGATACCCCGAATATTCATGAGCAGCCTGATTCATCTGGCACTTGAAAAACTAAGTCAAGTGTGTGGTGCTTAGACTAATGACCCTCCAATGCCTTTCGCTGGACTGGCTGTTACCTCATTAGTATTCGGTATCTATCATAGCTTGAAAAAACAATAATGTTAAACTAGAAAAAAAGGAAAACATGCTGTTCCTTAATTGTGTTATGGCCTTCTTATGAGAAGGATAACCCCTAAAATGAAATAAATGATAAACTCAAGCTTTATGTCATTGACAGTATTGCTAACTAATTAAAAGCCACGTTAATGTTTGTTAGATAACATAGGAAACAGCTGAAGAAAAGGATTGGAATGTGAAGAGGAAGAAAGGAAAGAAAAAAACCAGTGCAAATAGCCAAGGAGAAACAAGAACACAGAGAGCAGAGAAGCACTTATGGCTAATTGTGCAGAGACAGTGAGGGGAGGGGAAAAAAAAAGCTGCAACAAACAAATCAACAAATAGAAACACTCAGAACCAAAATCCTAATATGCAACTAGATATTAAAAGGATAATGTTTTCCTGCACTAGATAACATCTACCAGCATTGCAATTTACTTTCAGAAATAGGACAGGTTTATCATGCAAACATTTTGCTGCTATGCACGCAGAACTTTGGGCTCAGTTTCTTCCCAAGGACTGAATATGGTGGTGTTATTTCTAACACTGTTTATTTTTCTATTAACATCTTTTTGTTCATGTTTAGTACAGGAAACTGTCCTGTGCAAATACATTTTAAGAACATATTCTATCCAACTGTTTTCTGAGGTAAAAAAAAATAAAAATAAAAAATTCATGTTCAATAAGCAATGTATATTTGTCCCTAAATATTTTCAGAGTGAAATGAAATTTAAAAACTGTGCTTGTGTCTGATATTACATATAATGTTGTGCTTTCCATGGTACTTAATTGCATTACATACTTTACAACACAGAAGTGTCATTAAAGAAAGTGTTATCTATTTCTTTCTACAGGAGAGTAATTAGCGTATGCCAGTGAAATCGGTAGCTTTGTAGTAAAATCAATGTCATTTTTCCTAGCATGTACTCATATTACTCATAAATGCATCATTCATGATTGCTTAAAAGAACTTACAACTGTAACTGTCTTTATTGTAGGTTAACAAGAGGAAAAAAAAAAAAAAAAGAAAAAGGCAGAACCTCACATTCACATTTTGCTCTTGTTCTTTCAGAGCAACAACTTAAGGTTGCAAGGAAAACAAAAAAAAATCACATACATGTCTCATAAACCAGAAGCCAATCTTGAGAAATGGATGTGGACGAAAGCCCACACATTTAACTTTTTTGATTCAGAACAGTTTAATGCATACACAAAACCTGAAAAAAACCCAACCAAAAATGACACACAGAAAATTTCTGTACATGAAGGTGATTACAAAAGTCACGTTCCTGAGGTTTTGAGATGGTATTACAGAGACCGAGCTCTCCTCGTCAGGGCAGAGCGATGAGAAGGTAGAGGCAGGGCCAGCTGTAGCCTCCAGAGGTGGAGTCCCAACCCTGAGCTGCTCAGGGCAGCGGCTCCCAGTTGTGCAGCGTAGCATCACCAGCACAGGTAGTCCTGTCTGGACACCGTCCTTAAGCCAAGAACGTGGAAGCCACAGAAGGCTGGTGAAGACTCCCAGGCTGGGCTGGGCTGAGTTATTAGAGGAGCTCCTGGGACTCCTGACTCTTTGCTGGTTATTTGCAGCTGGATGATTCACAGATCCTTTTGCATGACCCGCACTGTGTAAAGTTGCCAGATCTGCACTGCTGATAAAGAAATTTATGTGGGTTTTTTAATATATTGGCATTTCTTTGGAGCAAGGTCTGGGGATTTTCCGTACTTTTACATAGTTTTTAAGGGACAGTGTCAAAACAGCTGTTACTGTGATTTAAATGACTGGATTTGTTCAAATTTGTGTATGTGTAATAACTGAACTTGAGTACACATACATTTACAATTTTAGTCGAAGTAGATCAAGATAAAGTTTATACTACTGTAAAGATAGTCACAGTCTTGTCTTTTTCTTTTCTCTAATATCAGGTAGGCTATGTCATTTTAATATTACAGCATGCTAAAATAGAGTAATTTACATGCAGAGAAGTCGTATTTCAGGCCAATTTTAGGCTATTAAAAATGAATTTTGGCTAACTACAAAAAAAAGCTTAATAAAAGTATCAACAATAGCTAAACTGTACTAACTAAACTCACACAAGGTTATGTGTAAGCAAGGTTTTAAATATACCTATGAGGAAATGTTTTAGTTTTATGATGCTGTATTCATTGCATTGAGTCTTTTCTCTAAAGCAGAGAAGTAAATTTCTCATGTAGTTTATTCTCATGTGTATTGATCAGATATGGCAAATAAAGATGCTATCTTATCTTCTGTTTTTATGCCCCCACCACTGCATTTGTGGGGAAAATCAGAACAAAGATTAATTGGAATGTCAGTTTAGCTCTTTCTAAGGTAATATTTACATAGTTTGAAATAAGATTTTTAAAAAGAGATACTGTCTCAAATAGGTGTAGTAGAAAAAGAACAAAGCAGCCTTATTGTAAACAGAAACCCAAACTAATTTTTGCACAATACAAAATTCTAAACTCCTCTAAAATAGTGGTGTAAATTACTGCATAAATAACATTTAAATAACTGTTTCTTTAGATGGCAATGCTGGTATTTGTAAAGATTATGGACTATGGTCAAATTTTATTCTCCTTTTCTTCCTGCCTTGGGGATTTTGACTGTTTCTAAATATGTAAAAGAAAACAATTTAAAAAGCTTTACTTCTGGAGGTGTAGAAGTAAAGCATTTTAGAATTGCTAGTATGAATTATAAGGTTAAAAAAAAAAAAAGAGAGAGAAAAAACACACAGGAAGCTTCAAAAGGAAAAGATAGATTTCATGGGGCATCTGTTTAGCCAGCTCTAGTAAAAAATGGCATTCAGTTGTAAAACATCAATATGTCAGGCACATTACTAATATAATTTTTATGACAGCATAACATATTGTGAAGATATGATCCTTTTCCATTTTCTTCAGCCCCATTCAGCTGCCTGTCCTATTCACAGATCCTCTTTCAGTGTACCATTTTTGGTGAAAACCTGAAATCTCTATGCCAGTAATTTAGGCTAACCAGCATCTTTGCCTTATAATCTGCAATTACGATTCATGTAAGTAATCTCCCACTGCTAAGTATTCTGCAAAACTACTCGTATCCCAGTGTGGCCCAGATGGTAGCATGCACTACAGGGCACTTTACTGAATCCAGAATTTCTGTGCTGCTGCTACCTGTAGGAATTTAGACCGCAGCATGCAGAACAGAGTGAATTAATGAGAAGACTTAAGCTACATATATATTTATTTATGATTTGGTACAGGCAGGAAGAAATAAATTGTCTACAATTCCTCTTATTTTATTAAAATTTTTAATTATACTTCCATACATGCAACTCACCACAAATTTATGCAATAAAAGTGCAATATTAATAACAGCAAAGTCAACTTCTTTGCAGCATGTATACATTCCCAGGTAACACAAAAGGAAGTTTAACATTTTTCCTCATAGGATCCCTGCTTCATGTTTCATAATTTCTTCACATCACTCACTCATTTCTTTGTTGGCACTTCTCTGTCTTTCCAAAATTTCTTTATATCTGAAAGTATAAAACTTTATCATGTAACAAGATGCAAGAAACTTTCATTAATAGTAAGGCATCCAAGCCTTCCCTCTCTGCATTTCCACCAATAGCAGCAGGTTTTCTTTGGGGCTTGAGCATGGTGGGACTCTTACAGTGACATCTACCCAGGAGACAACCATACTGGTATTCTCATCGGGTAGCCTAGTCAAGTTTCCATCTTGTCTCCCTCATATAAGCTGGGCAGCTCTAAGCTCCAAGGCAGAATTGCTTAACCTTATAGAAAATCTCCTGCTCTTTTCAACTAAGCCAGGCATAACGGAGTGCTAAGAGCAGAAATCAAGCATTCATGCCTTCAGAATGGGGTGTCTCAAGCAGCACTGCTCCATCTCTTCTTTTCTTCCACTTTCCTCTGTAACACTACAAGGTGATGCTCATTACCTACCTAAGAGACTGGTCTTCCCAAACTGAGTCCAGAGGTCTTCCTCCACCCATTGGTTTCACTAAGAATTTTGTCTTGTAAAAAAAGCAGAGGGATTTTTTCTGTCTTCCCTTTGAGGCACTCTGCCAATACTGTGAGTTGATTCATGGCAAAGTGGAACAAATAATTCTATTCTAAAGTTTTATTATACACAGGCAGCATTATAGAAATAGCACTTCTGGTGAAAAATGGGGACCACTTCCTCCAAGCTCAAAAACAGTGCATCTTGAAGAGCAGGAAATCAAGCAAAGGAGGCAGGAGACCTGCAGGGATGAGCAAGGAGCTCCTGGAAAAACTCAAAGGGAAGAAAGAAGTTTACAGTATGTGGAAAAGGGACTTACCACTTGGAAGGAATATGGGAGTGTAGTAGGGATGCAACTAGGGGGATGCAGACTATGTAGGGATGCAACAAGGAAGGCTAAGGCTCACTTGGAATTAAATCTGGCAAGGGATGTCAAGGACAACACGAAGGGCTTCTTCAAGTACATCAGCAGCAAAAGGAAGACTAGGGAAAATGTGGGCCCACTGCTGAATGAGGTGGGTGCCCTGGTGACAGAGGATACAGAGAAGGTGGAGTTACTGAATGTTGCCTTTGCTTTAGTCTTTACTGCTAAGGCCGGCCCTCACGAGACCCAGACCCTGGAGATAAGAAAGTCTTGTGAAAGGAAGACCTTCCCTTGGTTGAGGAGGATAGGATTAGAGAACATTTAGTCAAATTCAACATCCACAAATCCATGGGCCCTGATGGGATTCACCCATGAGTGCTGAGGGAGTTGGCAGATTTGTTGCTAGGCCAGTCTCCATCATCTTTGACTCCATCATCTCTGACTCCATTATCTTTGAAAGGTTATGGAGAACAGGAGAGGTGCTTGAGGACTGGAGGAAATCCGTTGTCACTCTGGTGTTCAAAAAGGGCAAGAAAGAGGACCCAGGAAACCACAGGTCAGCCAGCTTTACCTCCATCCCTGGAAAGGTGATGGGTCATCTCTAAGCATATAAAGGAAAAGAAGGTTATTGGGAGTGTTCAACATGGACTCACCAAAGGGAAATCATGCTTGACCAATCTGATAATAGCCTTCTATGATGGCATGACTGGGTGGGTGGATGAGGGGAGAGCAGATGTTGTCTACCTTGACTACCTCACTACCTTCAGTGAGGTAGTGAGGTAGTCACTGTCTGTGACATCCTCATAGGCAAGCTTAGGAAGTGTGAGTTGGATGAGCGGACAGCAAGATGGATTGAGAACTGGCTGAATGGCAGAGCCCAGAGGGTTGTGATAAGCGACACAGAGTCTAGTTGGAGGCCTGTAGCTAGTGGTGTGTCCCAGGGGTCAGTACTGGATCCGGTCTTATTCAATGTATTCATCAATGACCTGGACAAGGCAACAGAGTGTACCCTCAGCAAGTTTGCTGATGATACAGAACTGAGAGGAGTGGCCAATACACCAGACAGCTGCGCTGCCATTCATCGAGACCTGGACAGGCTAGAGAGCTGAGTGGAGAAGAACAAAATGAAATCCAACAAGGGCAAGTGCAGGATGCTCCACCTAGGGAGGAATAACCCCAGGCACCAGTACAGGTTAGGGGTTGACCTGCTGAGAAGCAGCTCTGCAGAGAAGGACCTGGGAGACCTGGTGGACAACAAGTTATCCAAGAGCCAGCAATGTGCCCTTGTGGCCAAGAAGGTCAATGGTATCCTGGGGTGCATTAACAGGAGTGCGGCCAGCAGGTCGAATGAGGTTGTCCTCTCCCTCTACTCTGTCCTGGTGAGGCCACATCTGGAGAACTGTCTCCAGTTCAGGGGTCCCCTGTTCAAGAAAGCCAGGGAACTACTGGAGAGAGTACATCAGAGGGCTACAAAGACAATTAGGGGACTGGAGCATCTCTCATATGAGGAAAGGGTGAGAGAGCTCGGTATGTTTAGCCTGGAGAAGAGAAGACTGAGAGGGGTTTTCATCAATGATTATAAATATCTAAAGGGTGGGTATCTAGAAAAAGGGGCCAGAGTCTTTCCAGTAGTGCCCAGTGACAGGACAAGGGGCAAAGGTCATAAACTGGAACACAGGAAGTTCCATCTCAAAATGAGGAAAAACTTCTTCACTTTGAGGGTGACTGAGCACTGGAACAGGTTGCCCAGAGAGGTTGTGCGGTGTCCTTCTTTGGTGATATTCAAAACCCACCTGGACATGATCCTGTGAAACCTGCTCTAGGTGATCCTGCTTTAGCAGAGGGAGTTGGACTCAATGATCTCCGGAAGTCCCTTCCAACCTCTACTATTCTGTGATTCTGTGAAATCATTCACATTGTAGTGTTAGATAATAAATAAGTGAAGTCATTCCTCTGTCCATTTCCTTCTCCCTTGGCATTAAAACCTGATACCTTAAAATACAATAATACAAGAAAAATACAGATTATAATTTCAAAAGATCATCACCTCTGTGTGTTTTGTCCACACAAAACATGCCTACTGCAGGTAGGGTATATTTTTTATTACATAAGAAAAGTTCCTAGCGAACTGATACCGTTCTTGTTGTAACATGTCTATTACTTCACTGACACCTCTGAACTTTTCTACGAGACAGTGCAATTATTTTTTTTCTCTCCACATTTTCACACATTTTTAAGTATTTAGCAACAGACACTAAGAAAGCAGGGAATAATTTATGAATGTCTCAAAAAAAAAAAAAAAGCATAAGCTAACACAGTACCTTTAAGTTATAGATTTTAATGAAAATGCCATTCCTAACAAAGGAATGATTCTGCCTTGAGAGCTACAATATTGTTACATGACAGAAATGTTAACATGATCCTGGCAAGTCACTAAGACATTGGAAAGTGTATGTCAGGGTGTGGGCAGCATTGCTTATTATTGCAAACAATTGAGGTAAGTTTTAATTTAGAAATATGATTCTGTTGACAGGCATTTTACACTCTTGAACAATTACCACATTTGTATTTGCTAAATAAGATGTGAAAACTTAAAGCAGTGGAACAATTACATGCGCATATTATACTGAACATTTCATAATTTTCCTGTAAGCTGTGGAAAATGCAGTATTGATTTCAGCAATATATTTCATTCAGGTATTAATACGATTCAGTGCATGCCAAAGTGAGATTCTAGCTGGAGATCCAGTGAACTATCGAGAAGTCATTTAGGTGGTGACAGAAAGAATACCTCGCTGTGTATCACTTATTCAGTGTGTTCTGGTAGTCAATGGAAAAACTAACTTATCTGTATGAAATCCCTAGTGCAGAAATCAGGATATCAATTCATTTTCTTCTTGTTTCTGTTTTTGTCTCTCTGGGAGAAACAGCCTTGCAAGCTTCACTTCCTATCTGTATATATAACATTTTGAACAGGGCCATGTCTTAATACAGTTACTGTGAAAACCAGTCATGTCCTATTAATTATGTTGGTTCCCACTCATGACACACTTTGAACTATATTTTTTTCTTTTTCTTTCATCTGTGTCAATGATAATTCATTAACTCCAAGCCACTGAATTAAACAGAATACTTCTAAGTTTGATAATTCAAGTATCAGACACACAGTGTGCTAATTCATAGGTAAATTCCTTCTTTCTTTTTTTTTTTTTCCTAACAGTACTATGAAATGCAAATATTTGCTTATGAGTCTGTAAAAAAGTGAAAAGGTCAGGAAAAAAAAAAGTGCCACTCAGTCCATGATATGTTGATTTTTTTTAATTTTTATTTTTTATTTACTACTAAAAGCTAAGGCATTCATTACCACTGTTATGGCAGTGTAAGATATGCAAATCTGTTGCAATTGCTTTGTGACAGATGGTAGAAGTATTTAATCTGCCTGTTTCCAGTTTACTTTCTAAGTCCAATACATGTTGTTAAAAGATTGGAGGCTGGGGAGGAAGGAGGAAAGCTGCTTGTTTGTCTTGATATGGCTGCTTCACTTTGGGTTGGGAGGAGCCATTTGGAGACAGAAGGAGACAGCATTGCCTCCAAAACCTTTTGAACATGACCAGAGTTGGTGAACCTGGGAGTGGATGTCTGGCACCATCCAGAGTCTGAAAGACCCTGAATTTGCCAGGGACATGCCTATGGTAGGGAGTTAATTCATCCACAGTGAAGCCTCTGAAGTGACAGCGGGCAGAAATCTTTTTGCACAGGGATTTGGTGAAGAGTGCCTAACCCAGAAAGCCTCTAGAAGGTATTGGTCTGAGTTCTGCTTGGAAGGTTTGGAGTAAAATATTTGTTCTTCAAAACCCAGGATCTGCATTTGTTCTCAAAACGTCAAACCTTTCTCACCAACAAATTGGCATTCTCTCCATGTAAAGTCTTACCCTGGGCTTGTGTATTATTTTAGTATTCCAGACAAGCACTGGTGTAAGAGATAATAAGCTTTCAGTCCTTCAGTGTCTTTTGATATTTTCACTTCAAAGAAAAAATAAATGGTAGAAGGGGAAAAGGGAGCAGTTGCACTCAAAAGATCTGATGGACTTGAGTCCCAGCCACAAAATTCCAGACTTCTACTTTCCATTAGTGACAACATTTTGGATAGAAGATAGCTAACCACATCACAGAAGCCACGAAGCCAAACGTTTAATGCAGACACAAATGTGGCCTTGTTCTATTCTTATCCACGTGAGAATTTGCACTAACATAATTATATTTTAATTGGAGAGGATAAAAAAACCTGTTTGTCTGTCTTTTGCAGACTTAACTGCTTCAATATAAATATGTTTCAAGAAGCTGCCTTCAGGCTTAAGAATCTGTATAAATGTGCCATATACTCAATAGAAAAAAAAAAAATCAGCAATAGGTATTTCAGGTTACAAATATTGCAATTACTTTAACTTGGAGGAGGTAAACCTCAAATGGGAAAACACAGAAACAATTTTCCAAATGTACATCCTTCGCTCTTGTACAAATCTGTTTCTCTTTTAGGAAATTGCCTCAGCAAACAGTGCTGGAGAAGACATAGTTTTGCTACAGGGGAAAAAAAGATTTACAAACTGAATCAAAATTAATTTTGCAACTTCATGGACTGAAGCATTAAGAAGGAAAAAAAAAATGGGATGCCAAGTACACCACATGCTTTCATGTTTGACTTTAAGAGGAATGAAAATTATTCTTAGTAGAGATGCCAATTCAAAGCCTTGGCAATCCATTAGATTATTTAAGTCCTCAGCAGAAGGCTTCTGCACAATCTTACTGATCACATGCTACTTATCTTCCTAAATAAACTGGGAACTTAATGTTTTTTATATGTGGAATCATTGCAAGAGAAATGAAAGTATTTTCTTTGTTATTTCCCCAGTGTTATTAATTTTAAGGAAAGGTTAACCCTTTCTGCTCTAATTAATTATAAACAATCATCAAAGACAATAATTTTGAAGCTTTGTTGCCCTTACTGCCTTCACATAAATTTACCTCTAGCCATAAAGTGTCAATGTTATGATCATAATCTCTAACATTTGCAACATGTAATAATTATAATTTCTTATATTACTTCCTTATACAGTTGAAGAATGTAAATTTACAAATGCAATAACACATTTTGTTACTGGAAAAACATCATTTTTTCTCATGTTGGTGATGTGCTTGTGCAGTTATAGCTAGGTTTGTCAAAGTTTTCATCATAAACCATACTTTTCATGGATTTATAACTAGTATACCAAATTGCTGCAGCCTTAAATTTCACACAGGATATACAATCTTAGCAAGGGAGAGACATTCATTTTACATTTTGGTATTATTTCAGATGTTATAGATACATTTGACAGTAGCATAATGCAGGTATATAACAAACTCAGTTTAAAAAAATCCCATGGTAGTTCAGAGTAATGGAGAATTGCCACCCTTTATTCTGACATCATCTGTAATAGAATGAGCTTTTTGAGACATACAGAGAATTTACTATCCAGGGCAATGGAGATCTGTTTTTGTGTGACGATTAAAAGAAAAGGGTGAAAAAAAAAAAGTCACAAAGGCTCAGCAGGGAAAGGAAGGGCCTAGAAATTGCAAGTTGAAATTGCGTGCTGGAGTCTGACCCATGGGTACTGTCCCAACGGACAGCAAAAGCACGATCTGAAGTTAGTGAGGGACTCTGCTGAGTCGTTGAGATGCACACAGGAAGCCAAGCACGTCATCACTGCAAGCTATCACCATAGCTCATGTGAGGTCAATAGTAGCTGTGACCACAAGCCTAAGAGGCAGGGTATGGTACTCTGTCTTCTAAAACACATTTGGATGTGGAAAACTGCTTCAGTTTTTATGGCTGCAGAGACTTCAGAACTTCTGGTCATAGACAGAAATTCAGCAGGATTTTCTTGCAACTTTCTCCTAGTCCTTTTACTTATTTTTTCTCAAGTGTTAACCCAGTCCTATTATAGTCCTTTTATAGTCCTATTATATAGGATCCACTAATATCCACTAGTATCTGTTAATATTTATTAATCACAATTCAGTGATATTTTATGATGAATCTTTGTTCTTTTAAGTTCATAAATCTCTTAGTTTCACACAAAGTACAATCATAAAAAAGGGGGGCAGTGGGAATGTAGTTTCACTAATGAAAAAATCTCAGGTCTCAAAAATCTCTTAATTGCTACCAAAATTCAAGCAAATTACTTGTTCTATCAATATTCCTTTTTCCATAAGAAACTGCTATTTTAACTGAACTTAGTGCAGGTCATTGGGCTCCAATGAAGTCTGCCTTCTTTGTATTTAAAGTTGGTTTTTTTGTTTGTTTGTTTGTTTGGTTGGTTGGGGGTTTTTTTTGTGTTTTTTTTTTGGTTTTTTTTTTTTTTTAATGTTAACTCCATTTCTTTGAACAGTCTTTTTGCGGTATTATAGGGGTTATGTTTTGTTCTCTTCTTCACATTTGATGTTTAGTTCTTTTCTTGAGCTTTCAGTAGCGTCACTGCCATCACCACAGTCAGCATTTAAATGCATACATGTACCACGGACACAGTTCAAAGATCAATAACACCTTTTGTCCTCAGACATGATAAAACATCAATTTTAAGTAAATATCCAAGTGGATTTTTTGTTTGCTTTTTTTCTTTTTCCTCCAGAATTTTTCTCAGTGGCAAGATGAGTATTTCCAGGATGCACCACATGTCTTATGCAATCACTGTATAAGTTTCCGTGTGCAGTAAACCCAATACATTCTGAATGCCTCAGACTTACTGTGTATAAACCAAACTACTCTGCAGGCACAGTTGGTGAATGCTACCTGCCTGGGATGTTTCCCACAGAACTGTAGTCTGGTTTTGTTCTCTAACTTCATTAAGAGAAATTTTTCAGTGACATCTAATGTCCACATGTACTAAATCAGATCTCATTGAGGTACTTTGCAAAGGGGAGAGGACTGACTATATGTATAGGGGAAAAAAAAAATAAATCAGTTGACACAGGCTTTAGGGCTTAGCTAAAGCCACAGACTATTGAGGGAAACCTTAATTACCTATCAAGTAGTTCAAATGTTCAAACTCAACCAAGGGAGCTGCTGACATCCTACCAATTCCCAGCTAAATACTGTGAGCATTAGTGTTGAATTGGCATTTGCAGAGCAATTGTGAGACCGCAAGTGAAAAGAACCTTGTACCTTTTCAAGTATAGCCATATCTGTACAAAGTACTGTTATCTGATTAAATTTAGGAATATTGACAGGCTGTCTTGAATGAATTCGTTTAGAAATGAGTTTGGCTCACTTTATTTAAAGCGCTTTGTATTAGATCTCAGGCATTCTAATACAGTGGAAACCTCAAATGCATCTTCAGATGACAAGGAAGGCTTCTTTAAAACAGGTGTTACTGAGCATTCCTTAAGGTTTGTTGAAGTGTTGCCATGCTCTAATTAGATGACTAAGTTGATATACAGACTGCTCTCAGAGTTGAAAGCTTATTCAAGTAAGAACATAATTGCAAAAGTTTAGCATAAATATACTGGAGGAACTTGTATTTCTGTTTTTATAAATCTGCTGATTACGTAGCCTGAAAAAAGAAATTAAAGGAGCCATTGTTTCCAGCCTTAGGAAATGTTTAAGTATGTACCTAAACTGACACTTGTAAGCAGACCTATTACATGCATGCTGATGCATCTTGATTACCTTAAGTTTTAGAAAAAAAGTGACATTTTGTCTCAAGAGTATTTTAACTTGTACTATTCCAGCTGTTAAAAGTTACATGGAATTGTGTTGAATGATGTTTTATTTTTTTGAATTGTACAGAATTTTTATGTTCCCAGGGAGATACAAAGTTTCCAAAAAACAAGCATTGAGTGAACTATGATTAGTAGCTAAATAACATCTCCTATAATGTTCTGCTTTTGGGAGACTTTAATGTTTATGTAAGAAGAAAGGTCAAGGATTATGCATGCATCATCATAAAGTAATGTAGAACTATTTGCAGATATGTACAGGTGCTGGTGAAAAAGCTGATAGCTTGCCTTGTGAGTTATTGAGGACAGACAACTAAATTAAGTGTAAAGAGTTCTTCTCTAAATGAGGACTTTCACTGCATTTTCTATGCCAGATTCAGGTGACTGAAATGTGGCCTTAGACGTAACTGGGTAGGAACTGAGAGAAAAAAAAACAAACACGTGTGCACTTTGTCAGAGAGCTATTTAACTATTTTAAATGAAATCAAGTACTATAAAGCCATGAAAAATTGATGACAATCCTGAGACTTTCATCACACCCAAACTATTTTTAAATTAGCAAAAATAAAACAGTAGAATTTTACCACCAGATGGATAATTATGGGAAATAAATAGATCTCTGTTATTTCTTACTTCTGTATTACCTTCTGTAGTTGTTACGAATTAGTTTGACACAAATTAAACCAGTGAAAACTAATCCTTCTTCATTTTCAGATAGGGATAATATTCCTTCTGATTTGGCTAGTGGTAAAACTGAAAATATGATACTTCCAAAAAGATTAAGAAGAGATAGATATCAAGAACTTTTTTCTTTCTACCTGAAGGTTGAGAACTGCATGTGGAGCGAAGCAGTTCAAGGTCCTAGGAAGAAAATGTTTTAACACAATGAAACGTAATGAATAATGCAAAATTGTGAAAAATGCTACTAGAGTTTCATCAGGTCCTATGTACATTTATCTTTTGAGATTTATTCATTGTAATTTCTAGAAATAAACAAGTGATGTGGTTGTGACGTTATCATTTAATAAAATACTATGATTTTTAGGAAGAATTTTTAATGTTTTGTTCTTTTGTTTCATATTTATCTGCTTACTTATGAAGTCACAATTTTGGCTTGTTAATGGAATAGATAGTTTTTATTTTATCTATTTTGCTGTTGAAGAAAGAGGCACTTGAGATTTTTAAATTCTCGGTGTCTTTTTCAGGGTGACAGTATATGTAATGCAAATGAACTATGAAATACTGTTTAAAACATCTTTGTTAATTCAAATCCAATATGTTTTCTGTTTAAAAACAAAGCAAACCCAAATCTGAGATATTTAATTCTTAAGCAACTAAAATTCATACTTTAAAATTGTGCCTTGTTTTTCTCTTTCCTATTCACCTATGCTTGCTTTCTAATTTAAAATAAGCACAAACTATGGGAAGCTTCATTAATGCTCTGTTTGAAGAACTATAAAGACCTGGCAATATTTTTTTAAAAAAATTGTTCATTGTTTCTTAATTTCATTGTTTTGATATTAAATTTAGTTTATCCATAGTATTTTACATTATAAATAAAAGGAAAACAATTTACTTATTTGTTTTTTAAACAATTTCCATGCAAAAGAAAGTATCTTTTAAGTCTTACTGGTTTTGAAACTGCCCACAAATTAAAAATATTAGAGCTCTTCTTTTCTGTAAGGTCTCATTGGGTTCAGCTCTTGGCTTCATGCTGTGGACTACTTTTATCAATGACCTAAAAGAAATGATAAAATAATTACTAATGAAATATGTAGATGGCTTGGAAATTGAGAGAGTAGTAAATAATAAAGAGGATGTATTACTCTACAGAGTTATCTGGGTCATTTGACAACCTGAACACAATCAAACAATATCTGGCTCAATATGGCCAAAAGGGAAAGCATGTGTTTAGATGCAAATAAATTAAATTATATTTAAAAGATGAGACACTCCAGTCTGGAAAAGAGTAACACCTAGGAAGAGCTGGGTTAAGATCTAGTCCATCTAAGCTGAAGATGAGTCATAAAGATTCAGCCCGCATAGAATCAATCATTAAATAAATACATGATCAAGTCACAACACCTACTTTACAATTGTGCCCAATGTGCAGATGCAGAAACTGTCAAACTTGCTTCTACAGTGCCTTTATGGGGAGAAGGAGACTCATTTTTTGCATAATAGCCTTCTGACTAAAATACTCACTCGAAACTGCAAACTTTATTTTAGGCCCTTTTCATTCTGAGGGGGATTGAAGCTGCAGGCCTGACCAAGAACGGCAGAGGATGATGAGGGGACTGGAGCATCTCTCATATGAGGAAAGGCTGAGAGAGCTGAGTACGTTTAGCCTGTAGAAGAGAAGACTGAGAGGGGATCTCATCAACACTTATAAATATCTAAAGGGTAGATGTCAAGATGATGGGGCCCAACAACAGGACAAGGGGTAACAGGCAGAAACTGGAACACAGGAAGTTCCATCTCAAAATGAGGAAAAACTTCTTCACTTTGAGGGTGACTGAGCACTGGAACAGGTTGCCCATGGAAGTTGTGGAGTGTCCTTCTCTGGAGATATTCAAAACCTGCCTGCTTTATAAACTACATATAATCTAAAAGAAAACAAAGACATTTAAAAATTATTTCTCCTCCCACCTCCAGTCATAACTGTGACTTTATTCTTAGATGATTTGAAGGGCTATTGGTCAACCAAAGAGTTTTACATTTTCTCTGAAGTCAGGACACTTTAGACAATATCTTTAAAAAATATAAAATCATTATTTCAGAGGGAAAATGATCATTCATTTTAGCAGCCTGCAGTGTGTGTTAATGAAGATCAGATTAATAATCCTATGCCCTACCTTTTTCCCCTCTGAAAAAGAAAAGAAAAAAAAAAAAGTAGTTCTTCTTCTATACTTTTTTATTATTGTTTATTTACCTGTGGTTGCATTAGTGTAAATAACAAAATAAAAGACAAAAAACTTTCCTGTTCTAGATCAGGCACAGAAGTGTGTAAACTATTCACTTTTATTTACCAGAAAGTACATTTAATATTCTTTTTCCTACCCAAGATTTAGTTTGATTATTTCATACAATAGTGGTAAAATATTTGATGAGGGACCAAGTGAAAAGTTCTTATTGCTGTTGGTGCAATTGACATTGATTATGTTACACATTGTGTAGATTTATATAAAGATGTATGGAATCTCTGCTGAGGAGAATCTAAATATTGTGATTAATTTTATTGTGAGTAACTTTTAAATAATGTTGTGCTGATTTTCAACAGTCCTGGCTAGGACTCTGGTCTTCATTATGTGTGGAATTCCATAAAGTTCCTTTTTTTTTCTTCTTTTTTCTTCTTTTTTTTTTTTTTTTCTTTTCTATAATGTACAATACTACATTAATGTTCTAGCCTTCATAGTTTTTCACGGGTTTGTATTTTTTTCCCTTTGCTATACAATATCATTGAAAAAACCAAAACCAAAACCAAAACCCCCCCCACCACCACACCCCAATAATTTTTAAGTAATTAGCTTTTGTGAGAATTAGACATGGAAGGGTTATAAATATTATGCACAAACCTAATGTGTTTTCTTATGGCCATGACTAACTACAGTACACAAGGGAAACTGTTCACATTAAAATTACCCACTATACTCCCCTTGACTGTGGGATTGAAATATTATATATGCTTGAGAGTACTTGTCTTTTTCTGTATACGAAACAAAATAAAAAGTCGTAATAGTTGAGGTTTTATCTGTGCATTTTTTTTTATTTTTTTTAATATATTTTTCCTGAATTTCCTCAATTTTGGAATGCTTACAAATGCCTAGGTACATATTAGTAAGATCCTGATATTTTGATGCTGAGTGAACCTTAACACAGGTCCATTGGACAGCTATTATTAATAGACATTCAGGTAACTAAATGTAGTAGTGTTTATGAGTTCCTTCTGAAACAATGTGATGGTGTGTTACAATTTATGCAAATATTTAAATTAAATAAATGTGAGCTACATGTACATTTTTAAAAACTGTCGTGCTTAAAATCTGTGCTTCTGGGAAAGAGTACCTTTTTAGAAATACTGGTAACTTCAAATAAATATTTGGTTAACTTACACACTAGACTTTATGTATTTAAGTAAATCACATTATAGAGCCTCGCAGAGAATCTCAAGGCCAAATGGCATTTGAAGATGGGAGCTGTGAGGGGCTGCAGGGAGAGGAGTCAAATGTAAAGTTCCACGCTCTTCATTCACATGTACGCTTTGTGTACTTTGTGTGAGTAGCCTGCAATTTCTGTGGATGAAAACATGGAAAGAATCAAAGAGACAGAGGCACAGAGTGCTAACGTATCATATTAAAGTCTGTTGAGTAGGTATGAGAACTCATCAGTAGTGTTTTTATCTCTGTGTTACTATTAAGAAAGTTGCATTTTCTTCAGCTTACTATATGGAATGAATTAGAGATGGTAACTATTGCTATACTTGATTAGAATTCAATGAATAATTTCAGTCAAAATATTGGAGTTCAGGAATTCAAAACATGCTGGCACATTTCCACAATTTTATAACAAAGATTTTAGAAACTCTATTTTATTTAACTTACAAAAAAAATCTCTTTATTTATCTTAAATATTTTTCATTTTCAGATTCATCTACATGTGAGCAAAAAGGTTCAAAACTGAAAAAAAGTTAAGTAGTCAGAAAAATTAAACAGACAATTTCATATTGAGTAGGAGGAGATGTTTAAAATACAAATTTTTGTATTTCTTTCTGTTTCTTTATGATCAAAACCTGATATATTTCTATTTCAGTTCTCCTGGCAAGTTTCTTTTTTTTTTTCAAGTCTTTGATTCCACCTGAGCACTGGATTTTCAGATAATCCATTGTTTACATCACTCTATCCTGGAATCCAAATGTTATCTTTCAGACTTGTTGCTTGTCATAAATGATTATTACATGTTATTTTCTTTGCTACAGTCATATTGCCTTTCCATTCCTAAGATTTATAGGAAGATTTCTTTTTTAAGTATTCACAAATACTGCAGTTGTAATCACACCTGATTAGTTAGTTGAGTGCCAACTACTTTATGTGGGAACAACTGTATAATGTGAGAGCAATTATGTGATTAGTTTATTCCTTCTAAGCTTAGGCATTATCAAGAGACCAAAAACTGCAGGTTATGAAGTAATTGGGGTTTTTTTCAGCAACTTTATATATTGCCACCAAGTGATATTAACTATTTTACCATGTTATATAAAGTTAATAATTATATATTTTTCTGGATTCTGAAATAAGAGTATAATTTTTGCAATAGTATCTTTTTTTTTTTTTTCCTGATGTGTGCTGGCCTTAGGATAAATCCTATGATTGTCTATACCGCAAGAGTGGTGCGGAGATTTCCCAACTTATCAGAGAAAGAATTAGCTGTAAACCTGTAATTATTACAGTCATTTTAGCAGAGCTGCAAGAAGCTAATTCCTCCTGCCTTTGAGATATTTTCTTATAATGCTGTATAAGGCTGACACTTCAATGCTGTTTCAGGATCTGAGCTAGCATCCCTCTGCTTGACAGTGTGTCACTTCAGATAGAGGTTCAAGCTTGCTGAGAGCTAGTTTGGGGATCTCCCACACTGTGTTGCATTACGCCATGTATTCATGACCATAAATAATTTTTTATAAATTTCATCAGTATTTTATATTAGCAGTATGTGCATGGATACCTACTGTTGTCAGTGAAAATTTTGGTAAAGACTACTTAAAATCTGATTATTGACATTAAGATATGATAATATAGAGGAGTTTGTTTGTTTGTTTGCTCATTTGTTTGTTTGTTTTTACATTCACCATGTAACTTTATGAGGTATAGCAGAACCCTCTACAATGAAAAAAGCCCAGGGGACTGCACGTGTGATTCTCCATCTTCCTGCTTCACTGTGTCTGAAAATTATAACAACAACAACAAAAATAGATTCAGCTCCAGTTTCAGTATCATAAAAAGTGGACAGATTTTCAAAATTTACCCATGTAGGTTCCTAATTAGGACTGAACTCTTGACAGATCAATTATTTGGTTGTTGTAATGGGACCTATCAAGAGCTAGCTCAAATTTACCAGTTTTCACTTGTAGGGTCCAGTTCTAAAAGGTGGAAATACTTTGCATTATTGCTGATTGGTTGAAACAATATCATAGAATCATAGAGGCATAGAGTGGTTTTGATTGGAAGGGACCTCAAAGATCATCTAGTTCCAAACCCCATGCTACAGGCAGGGACACCCTCCGCTAGACCAGGTTGCCCAAAGCCCCATCCAACCTGGTCTTGAACACTTCCAGGGATGGGGCATCCACAACCTCTCTGGGTAACCTGTTCCAGTGCCTNACTTCTTCCAGCTGAGAAAACCACTCCAACAGGTTTTCTGTTCAGATTTAGTGGCAAACACATACTGAAGTATATACCAGGCTGAGAACGTCTTACTCTTCTGAATTAACAGGGCTCATACTGTTTTTCCCAGAATTTCTAAATAGCACAGGAATGCTTTTTTGGGTCAATATAGAAATGATTTTGGTACAGTAAACGATACAACTACCAGTCATAATGTGCCGCTCTACTTTTATTCCTGTTATTTTCTACCCATGTTGCTGACATTAGTAGTTTCATTAGATGCAACTGAACAAACTTTTATGAATTTTATTGACAGAAAGGAGAAGTAATTTTGTCTTAAGTCTGTACTACTGCTATCACAAAGAGGAGACAGCCACACAACATAACCCTCTCTATTCTGTGAATATCTATGAAAAAGATGAAAAATTAGGCTGTTTGAAATACTATTTGATAATCTTTCCTTCACTAACACATTTTAAACATTTTGACAGTTACCTTGCCAAGAATAGGTCCAAACCAACTTGAAATTCAATAAAATAAAACTAATAGACATTGAAAGCCATGCAAAAATAAAGCTATCTATCGCAGTGTCCAGTAAAACAGTGATCACAGAATTCTACCCAGAATATTAATAAAGCTTTAATTAGTATAAATCAGGATAATAACAATTACATCAATCCATAATAGATATTCATCCCAGCTTTTGGTTATTCTATAATATTTTTAGTATTTAATTTATATATTGTGTTTATTTCCTTATATTTTGATCAACTTTAGTCACAATAAAATGTTTTAAAACATAAATATTAATAAAAATAGGAACCTCCGAGTGATTAATCTGCTCTAATTTTGGGGCCTAAAATTAATATCTAAGAATCAGTTATTAATTTTAGAAGCTTATTTTAAGTTATGAAAGGAAATACATACAGTTTAAAGATGAGAGTCTAAGGACACATAAACTTTTTCTTTGTTTGACTATAAATTTTTCTATATATTAGAAAGCTAAAAGTAAAGGGTGCCTGGGATATTTACCTATTCAGAGTCATTTGCTGCAGATGAAGTACAGCCTAGACTGGACTGACAGCAAGAAAGTCAACACAGACTAAGAATGTTTATAAAATATTACTAGAGATAAGCAGATAAAGTTAATATAGTATATTTCATACCTGGCTGTTCTTAGACTTAGTTTAAAATACTTTCATATTTTCCATCAAGTTCCATTCCTTAGGTATGAATTATACCAAGAAAGAATTCTGCATTTGATTAACCAATATGATCCAAAAGATAATTTTTATATTTCTTCTAAAACTCTAATAAAATGCTGCCTGATCTTAAAATATGGTTGTCATATGTACTTTATGAAAATGGTAGCACTTACAATGAAATTAGAATTCAATACATGTATAGTCATATCCCTTCATTGGTTTTTCTTTAAATTTTCTTTAAGGAACGTATATGAGTAAACCTTCAGAATAGTTTTGATTTTTGTTATGTGAGTGATATATATTTGTGTGTGTGTATATTTGTACATACAGAGATATTAATGATCTCCAAAGACAAATAGAACCAAGGTTTAATTCCAAAAATCTTTCCATAAATATTATAAAAGATAAATCTTTTGTTGCAATACAGTTTAAACTACAGTTTATCCAGATGATTTCCTAGTAACTGTGTTCTTCACACATAGGCTTGATTAGCTCAGGAGTTCTGGCATATCCAAAAGTCATGAGCTTCTTTAAGGAGAATTTTTATTTTTATTTATTTTTGAACATATTTCAGTGTTCTGTCTCCTTTGATTTTTTTGATTTGTGTCCATCTACATTTTCTCTGCTTGCTTTCCAAATCAGTGCTTTCTAGATTTAATAAGAAGACAAGACTAAGTGAAGACATACTGGGGAGGGAAAGAATCTTATATAAGAAATTTAGCAGAGGAAACTAGAATCCTTTTTTTTTTTTTTTTTTTTTTTGATAAAAGTATTTTTTTTTTAGAGGGAAAATATAATAGATCTCATACAACTGTTGCTATAAAACATTTTTCATGGTTTCTGCTGTGAAATTATCAGTTAAATTTATGAAACTAGCATAAGCATAAGCTTTGCAAGTTAAGTAAATTGCTAGCTTAAACTGAAGATATCAGTAATTATAATATATAGATGAACTAGGGAAGACTGTTACTAATAGAGAATCAGTCTCAATTTTGTTATTAACACTGGAAAGAAATGTAAGACTATTTTACAGAAGTTTAGTTAGTAGGACAAAGTGGGAGATGTTTCCATAATGGAAATGTATCAATATATCATATGGGAATTTCTATATGATGTCCAAGATGGACTAACAGAACCAGTATTCAATTCAGCACAAAAAAAGTCTAAGACCTGGTCTGAAAATTTCTATTGTGCATTGAGAGCACATCACTTTGGTAGATGACAGGAAACACAAGATACAAATTTACTGGGACAAATACAGTATAAAGTTGTATCAGGTGTTACACTTCCAATAGAGGAAGGTGATCATGAATAACACTCAATGAAACATGAATAAGACATCATCTAGACTACTGAGTGGGGTACTGCAGTTCCAGGATTTCTCTTCATTTTGCCCAGGTTGCATAGAAAAGAGAAAGGAAGAGTCCTGATAGTCACAAAATCACTGAAAAACTGTTTCTGGCTTTGGATTTTATTTTATCTCTTCTCTGAAGAGAGTAGTGGTACGGTACCCAGAAGCTGAAGCATAGGGGTGAGGAGAGATGTTTTTTTGTCATGCTAGTGACACTCACCAGTCACTGGAGTTTTTCCCAAGTAGAGCTGAAATTCAGGAGTCTTTTGTCATTTCTATCAGTATTCAACAGCAATTAATGATAATGTTGACATTTGATATCAGATGTTGTGCAAAAAAAATCAAACGATTATTATTGTAAGTCATGATCTTCATTTCCAGTATGGACATATGTAATTGTTTCAAGTAATTAAAAAACTTGCAAGGGGAAAATAAAATAAAAAAAAAAGTATATCCTGTGTTGGGTTTGCATGGCAAGGTTTTGGTAGCGGGGTGGCTACAGGGGTGGCTTCTGTGAGAAGCTGCTAGAAGCTTCCCCTGTGTCTGACAGAGCCAATGCCA
>VXBL01003208.1:220655-231515 GCA_013400195.1 Aramus guarauna
TTGTTTTTGTTTGTTTGTTTGTTTTGTTTTTTTTTGTGTTTTTTTTTGGTTTTTTTTTTTTTTTTTACTTTTAAACTAGGTTCCTGGAAAAAACCCAAACAACAACAACAAAACAAAGAAGCACCCCCCTGCCAAAAACACAAGAATAAAGCTCTTTTTGAAGGATTCAGATAATAACGCCAGTAGCCATTCATTTTGCTTTTGCTTGAAATAATTGTGACAGAACTGGGTGTTTACAACAATCTAGTAAGTGCCACAGCTACCACCTCTGAGCATGACCCTTTAAACAAAAGGAATACTATTTTTAACTGAGTTCAGTAGGCTGCAGGTCATGCTCGATGTCAACAGAAATTGTTGGAACTTATTATCAACCTTGCCAGAATACTCAGCACATAGAAGAAGTGAGTTCTAGCTTCCTGATTAGAAAATTAAGAGAATAAGTAAATAATACCATGGTGTCATTTGAGATATTAGATGCTTCAAGACAGGTAAAGTCACCATTTACTTGGAGTGCAAAGTTGCAATAGTCATGTGTTTGGTTTTCTCCCCCCCACCTGCATCTATCTTACTAGTTAGTAAGGAGTTAATGGCAACTAGAAAAAAGACTTTGATCTTCATAGATTTTCTAGTAAGACCACTAGTCTCCAACCTGTTCCATGTGGCATGGCATAAATTGTGCTATACACCCAGAGAAATCCTATAATTTGTGTCAGTTGTGTGGCATCTCAGAAATATGCCTTCCTGCCCTGCAGTCTCCATGGAAACATTGGCATTCAAACAAAGCACCTGCTTAATCAATAAGATTATATCAAAGTAAAAGCTAAATTAAGTATTGTGAAGAGTTGCAACAAGATATAAAAGTAAAATAAATGTGTGTATTTTTCCCGTCTTTGAAGGATAACTCTGTAAGCAGTAACTTCTTCAGTATTTGTCAATCTGCCAAAATCACATCTAGCTTTCTTACCACCCTTTTATTAGGGTTTTATTTCTTCATAGAATCAATGAATGTGATATTATACAGTGTGTGTCTTATGGGCTGAATTAAAAAAGTGTTCACTCCTCTGTGTACTTTAGAGAATACGAACTTGAGAAGAATTGCCTCGCAACACCAAAGTGTCATTGAACATGCAAGATCATAGAATCATAGAGTCATTTAGGCTGGAAAAGACCTTTAAGATCATCAAGTCCAACTGTAAATGTAATGCTACCAAGTCCACCACTGAATCATGTCTTTTAAATACTTCCAGGGATGGTCACTCAACCACTTCCCTGGGCAGCCTGTTCCAATGGTTGATAAACCTTTTGATGAAGAAATTTATCCAATATAAACCTCCCCTGATGCAACTTGAGACCATTTCCTCTTGCCCTATCACTTGTTATTTCAGAGAAGAGACTGACACCCATCTGGCTACAATCACCTTTCAGGTAATTGTAGAAAACAATAAGGTCTCCCTTCAGCCTACTTTTCTCCAGGCTAAAAAAACCCAGTCCCCTCAGCCACTCCTCACAGGACTTATTCTCTACATCATTCACCAGTTTTTTTGCTCTTCTTTGGACACATTTCAGCACCTCAATGTCTTGTACTGAGGGGCCCAAAACTGAACACAGTATTTGAGGTGCTGAATGAATTAATGCTGAATCATAAATCCTCCTGTTAGAATGCTGCCTCGGAAGACAAATGAAGGGAAAGCGACACGGACTCCGATCGAAAGAGAATCGAAGACCTTTATTATGTGATTTCATGTACTTATATACTTCCTTTAACCTGTCCACGCGCCACCAGTCATTCTATGATTGGTGTATAGATACTGTCCACGCGCCGACAATCAGTCTGTGATTGGTACATAGATCCTGTCCATGCGCTCCTCTCGTTAAGCTCATTGGTTACTATTTTTTACTATTTTACAAACATGCACTCCCTCTGCTCTCTCAAGCTCAGCACTTATTTATTTCCCAATTATCTTATCTTGCAGGTGCTGGGAACTATGTAAGGCATGAATTGTTTGAATCCTGTTAACTCTTCCCAGTCCTTACTTTCTCACCCATCCACAGATAAACATTTTGCAAATGGTAGGTTTGGAGTTTGACCAACCAAACATAATGTCAACATCAGGAAAGGGACCTCTTCTAGGGGCACTGCTTCCCACATGAAGTTTCTTTCTGTGTTTCTTCTCATTAATTATTACTAGTGAGACATTTTACCCTATGGCTTCACCAAAACAGATTCAAGGTAATCAACAAGAAGTACCAAGAAACATATAGTTGTAACTGAAGTCAGTGAAGATGGGAATATGCCATTACTGTGACTTAGGGCTAAGTTGCTTTGTACGATATTGAAGATGATCACTTCTCTCAACTGCTTGCTATTTAGTTGCCCAAAACAGTCTTTAGCTTCCCTAACCTTAATACATGGAATATATGAAAGTCAGATATTTTAAAATGAGTAATTATTTACATTTTTTAGCAAATTAATTTTTCCTAAGACTAAATAGGGACTAATATATGATGTCCTGGGTTGATCTTTTCTGGTTGCTAGAAGCACATCAAGCTGCTCTCTCACTCACCCTCAAAGAACAAAATATGATAAAAAATCTCATGTGTTGAAATAAAGATGGGGAGATCACACACCAATTACCATCACTGGCTAAACAGACTCCACTTGGGGAAAATGATGTAATTTATTACCATTTAAAATAGTGAGAAACAAAGACAAATTAAAACAACACCTTCCCCTCACCTCGCTTTTTCCCCAGGCTCAACTTCACTCTTTCATTCCCAACTCCTCTTCCTTGCGCTCCCACAAAGTGGTGAAGGAGCAAGGGGAACGGAGGGCTGTGATCAGTTCAGAACTGAACTGTGGTCAGTTCTCTCTGCCTCTCCTTTCTCCTCACACTTTTTCCTCTGCTCCAGCATGGGTCCTTCCCAAGGGCCATAGTTCCTTCAAGAAATAGCCACCTGCTGTGATGTGGTTGATATCAAAACCAATATTATCCTGAGCTGCATTAGGCAAAGTCTTGCCAGCAGGTTGAGGGAGGTGATCCTTCACCTCTACTAAGCACTGGTGAGGCCACACGTGGAGTACTTGTCCAGTCCTGGGAACCTCAGTACAAGACATAGACATACTGGAGAGAGTCCAACAAAGGGCCTGGAGCATCTCTTGTGAGAAAAGTCTGACAGGGCTGAGACTGTTTAGCCTGAAGAAAAGAAGGCTCAAGGGGGCATCTTAGCAATGTACATAAATACCTGAAGGGACGGTGTAAAGAAGATGGAGCCACACTATTTCCGGTGGTGCCCAGTGACAAGACCAAAGTAATGGGCATACACTGAAACACAGGAGGCTCCATTTGAATGTCAGGAAACACTTTTTTACTGTGAGAGTGACTGATCACTGGCACAAATTGTCCAGAGAGGATGTGGAATCTCCTACCTTGGAGATATTCAAAACCTGTTTGGACATGGTCCTGGGCATCTGGCTCTAGGCAGCCCTGCTTGAGCAGGGGGATTGGACGGGATGACCTCCAGAGGTGTTTTCCAAGCTCAACCACTCTGTGTTTCTGTGAAAGTACCAAATCCACCTTGTTCCCTACTGACAGTGCTGAAGACATTCATTATTTTCACCCGTGTGATTTCAGTGTTCAACATTTGGTGCCCTGCCCAGGAAACTTTCACAAACAGGATCATAGCACACCAGAAAATCAGGACTGCCTAAGGTGTCTCAAGTTGGGTACGTAAAACTGAAGCATCAAAAATAACTTGCTATGTTGAACTGTAAACCCTGATATTATTGGATTAGAAGATGTCTGCCCCAATGAAGTGATTTTCCTGAGGCAAATGGCTGTTGGTGAGAAATCTTTGAAGTGAAAGCCTCCCTCATCTACGTAAGATTTGAAATAATTTACCCACTTCAGCGAAAACTCTAATTATATAGTATGAATTCCTGCATCAAAAAGCCAAGCAATTAATCAAGCCTATTACTAACTCTTCAAGCCACCCCAGCTGTATGTGAAGGAGGTGTGAAAAATTAAAGTTCAGTAATCTAAAAAAATACTCCAGCTTTATTGCTTTCTTTGTTGTGGAGGATTCACAGTAGTATTCACCCTGTGGGTGATTTTTGAGATGGGCTTTTCTGATCTAAGCCCAAATTGTATTCTAAAATTAAAACACAGGTTGGATTTGGCATTTTCTGTGCCAACAATTTTCTGAATCAGACATACCAAGTAAGCTCCAATGATTTTCTGAGTCACTTATGTTTTTAGTATTTTTTATAATTAAAGCTTTTGAGAGTCTCAGTTCTAAGCAGCTGCACTAGACTAACTAGCAGGTGCTCATGCCTCCACTTGAATTAGTTTCTGTCCTACTGTGACAGCTATCTGGGCTGGAGCAAAAATAGCATCTGTGAGTGAACACAAGACAGATCATGATCTTTCATGATCCCTCTACCAAAGAATGTGTAATCTCATTTCAATCAATGCATCAATTTGTATAGTAAGAGAAGAAGAAATCCGAGATGTCTGAGAGTACATAAAATATGTACACTTACCTATGGGAACCAGATTGTTTAGCTTAAAGTGTGCTTTTGTTTTTGTTTAAATATATATAGACATAAAGTTCTGTGATCCTACAGATTGATCGTTTTTATAGATATTAAATACAAATGAGTCTTAAGGAAGAACATGAAAAAGAAAAATCCTTTTGGGGTGAAGTAAAAGGATATTCCAGGTGCGAAGAACAGTTTTGGAAAATACCTCAAAGATTTGAGGAAAAGTAGATAGGGTAGCAATAGAAACAAAATCCTGAAATACAAGCAACAAATAATACATCAACGGCTGAAGTAACGAACTGAGGAAAAATGTTTGAGTAACAAGAGTGGTTGAAACAGAGGGGTGCATGGAAAACATAAAGGGCAAAGAATACTGTGGAGTGTATTATGTAAGTAAGAACATAAAAGACATGGCACTCATCATCAGACTGAGTACGATAAATAAAGGATGAGGACACAGGAGAAACAGATTTTTAAAGAATATTTAGACAAAGGCTAAGGAAACAATATATTAAGAGCAAAGGTGAGCGCTGAAGAGGTAGAACATCAAAATCATAAGACTGCATACGAGAGGAAAAAAAAAAGGAAGCAGACGAAAGTGAAGACAACAAGAGGGAAAATAGTTAACATGGAAACAAAAAGGAATGAGAACCACATATGGGAATGAATGTAAAAATAAGAGGACACTTTCTTTCAATAAAATATATATAAAAAAATAACATTATAAAATACAAAGGTGTTGAATATGACCTGTATACCATCTATCATTGCATTTAGGACATTCACCTTTCCATCCAGAAGGATCATCTCTTTTGCTTGAAGTCTTGTACCCCGAAGCTCAGATAACATTTGATAGTTAGAATCTGGTAAAGATGTTTCTCATCGTTGTCTCTTATTTCTGTTTCGTCTTTCTCAACAAATTGGTTGACCTAGTTTGTAAAGAGGAATTTGACATGACTATCTGAGCTTCTTGTTCTTTCTTTCTTCAATCAGATTGGCTCTTTCCTTCTCCTATTCATGAAACTGCTGATCATCCAAGCCTTTCTTTGAGCACAAACACTTTATACTTTCTTCTGGGATGGTTCTTCTCCTATTCCCCTAGCCCTGGATAACTCCCTTCTTTACAGAAGAAAATCCCATAATCATTACTAGTCTTTTTACAACAACATAATATACAAAAATGGTTTCTGTATGCTCGATATCTCACATATAGACCCTTCTGTTTCATCTTTCCCTCATGTTTTAGACAACTTTATAATAAATGACTAACTAGAGCAAACCAAAAGAACGAACCCAGCTTTCAAACACCAGGCCATTCATCACTGATGATAGAAGTTTTTTTCAAACTGTTTTTAAAGATTTCCACTGAGGAAAACCTCACAACTTCCACAGGTACATTCATACTAAATTTAGCTGTACATGAAAGTAAATTGGCTGAAGAACTGTATTTTGGAGTTGTCTGCCCTCAGTAGTTTTAGAGAATTCTGTTAATTGTTGCAATAGTGATTTTGGTATGTAAACTTTTAGATGCCAAATTTGCAAGCCTTAATGGTTTCAAAGTTTTATGAAATACATATATAGCACAATGACAAACTAAGGTTCCCTTAAAACATCTGAATTTTGGCACACAGAACTGAAATATTCAAAATTGTCAATCATTCTGAATTACTAAGATTGACAGTATTGAAAAAACATCCCCTGGAGAGGGGGGAAACCTTCCAGGAGATAATGCTGGTTGATGGCAAAGTTTTGGCCACTAGACTAATTTATCCACTCAGTGAAAACTCTAATTAATAATTATACAGCACACCTACTCAGAGAACCACACAATTAATCAAATCTCTTTCTATAACCTCAAGTTGTTCCAGCTGCATGTGAAGAAGGTGTATCACTATTTTTAACATTACAACGTTCGTGTCTAACCAAACTCTTCCTTACAGCAATTTCAACTTTTATCTTCTTTTCTTAAATCCTACACTTGAAAAATAGATTATTTCCTTCCTCTCCATGTCAGCTTTCTATGAACGTGAATATGGTTTATTGTGTCCTTCCTTAGTTTTCTAGGGATGGTGCCAGTTCTTTCCATCTTTTTCTGTACCTCATATTTACTAGATCATTCCTGTGCTCTTTCTTGGGATTGTCTTCTCTTCATATCTTTCTTAAAATGTAATGCTCAAAATGTTGGAACATCTTATGTTTTACATGATAAAACACTGTTTATACTTCCTAATAGATGTCTTAGAATGGTTGCCTCTTTCTGCTAACTACTTAATCAAAAGTCTAGTATTTGAATAGATGATTATTCTGTCTAAGCTTACTTAATTTTATCCCTATTTTTCAGTCCATTTCTCCAATTTAGGGAAATAATTTGAAATTCTTATCCTGTCTTTCAGCGTCCTAAACGTCCATCCCTGTTTCATGTCATCTACAGTAATAATCATGTTCTCTATTTCATCAAACAACTCTTTATTGAAACCTTGGATGCTCTAGTTTGATGTTTGATAGGGTATCATTATTTATCATTATTTTGAAACTAGGGAGGGAATTCTTTATTATTATTGCTCCACAGACTTTCATGCCAAGCTACTTCAGACAAAGTACACAGACAAAGCATATACTTGATGTGGATTTACAAATTGGAAAAGGCTAGATACATATCTGAAAGCTATCAGTTTCCTCCTGGTACCTGAAGCAACGGATTTTCTTAAAAGATCACAAAGCATGTAGTAACATAATAAGTTTTCAATTTTCTCAGGGAAAAAAGAAAAAAAAAAAGTAGAGAGAATATGTAATGATGATACTCACTATAGTAGTTAGCTAAAGAAGAGCTTGTGTTACAAGTCTATTACAATGAACAGTTTGAAAATGTGCCTGGAAATTTCCTAAAGCATTTTCTATATTTAATGCTTTGTTTTACTAGAACATTAAAAAAGAAAAGAAGTAAAATTTAAATAATTAAACAGAAATCCTTTGGGTGAGACAGATTAAGAAAAGGGGCTGACAATCAGTTTCCGTTCTACTCATTGAATCTTTAAATGTGAGACCTTTCCCTGCAGTCACAGACGTCTGCATTTCTTCAGATGAAAGCCCTTCCTCTATTTTTTTCATCAAGTTTTCTATTTGCAACCCCTCTCTCCCTCTTTCTCTCTCTGTCTATCCACCCTTGTACCTATCCTGCCTTCAAGTCCAGAACCACCTCCTGGCTGACCACATTCAGATGCCACTGGGAGAGAAAACTTTTATGCTCTTCTGGCATTCCACATGATCCAGAGTGAATCTGTCAGGACAAGCAAATCACCAGACATCTCTTTTCTTGTCACCTTTCTACTAATGTTTACATAATCCACACAGGAAACTTATAACAACTTAAAAAAGCCACATAGGTACTGTGCCACTGTGCTCTTAACTAGAAATGACTACTGCATTTTTTTTGTATGTTTTATTTCCAATTCAAATATGAGAACTAGTGGGGATAAAATAAGACACATTCAGAAATCCATTTATTTTAACTAAAATCATGAAATTGGAGGAGAGTATCTAATAAAAAGTCATCATAGTGACTTTATAGGCATAAGAAGCAATTTTTGCAACACAATAAGTGTTTTTATGCCTTTGAGTTTGGATGCTAGCAAGAACACACATGAAGATTTTGCTGGTTTCCATAATGTTTCACCTGTGATGGAGATGTTCCTTTTGTTGGCAATTACAGAATATAAACAACTGTCATTAATTTTATGATGATCACTCATACATGACTGGCTTGTGTCAACTAGATTGAAACACCATGAATAAAAAGTGTCATATTTTTTCCTTCTGGGTTTGTCTTTTACAGTGTCTTTTAAAAATAAAATAATCTAAGAGATATCTTACAATTATTAAACAAAAATTTCAAAATAATAAAGAAAAGCCAACCCCACATAGATTATGTCAGCAGTAAGGTGTTTGTTCATGTGGAAAGATTCACATAGGACAGATAAGTAGTTTTCAAACCTTTTCAATCTACAGACCAAACATATTTTGGACTGCAGACAGAACTCACTCTAAGCTAATGAAAGTATTTTGAAAATGGGTTTGTTTTTAAAAAAATATTAATAATTACAGTTTGTGGCCCCTTAGAATCAGTCCAGAGCCCATGCTCTGCAGAAATGACTAGAATAATTGGTAATGGCAGTAACTGAGTGCTCCAGCAATATAAACACTGTCAAGGAAATGCTATTCACGAAGTTCCCCAAAATGATAAAACCTGAACTCCTGAGGTAAACCAATCATAAGGAGGATAATGGTGAAATGCACTTAGTCCAGAGGAAGCGATGTTCTCAAGAAAATGCAAATGAAAATAGTTGAACAGCTTCCATGATCAGTAAGAAAATGTTATAAATATATCTTCTTCAATGCAGTTGATCATAGAAAGTTCAGCATTCAATCAAGATTTGAGAAGTGTCTCTAAAATTATGCAAATTCTTAACATACTCATAGCTCCAAATGTATCTGAAATACAAGTTCAAGATGTGTTTCAGGTGTACAGATCCTATTTCAAACATGAGTGGCTGATTACGCAGCTTCATTCATTGCAAGCCAGCTGTCAAAAAGAAAGATTGTTGAAGTCAGTTCAGAAATATCTTAGTTCTCTCAGTCAGATTGAATGTCAGCTGTTTTCCAAAGCAATGGAATTAATAAAAATGATTCTGTGGTAGAGGTAAGCAATGCAGTAAGCTCGGACATCTTCTTGTTCACTAATCGCTCAGTGTCAAAGAGACAAATAAAGGTCTGCTTCATTGGGTGCCTGCGTTCCAGCTGATCGCCCTTGCATAACCTGTACTTACCTAACTTGGTTGGTTGATTCCCAAAAACTCATTAGAAAACTTTATGTAGGATAAGGTTCCCAACATGCTAGTTTTAGTAAAACTAGCCATAATAAATTAACAATAAAAAAATGTTTTGTGTTGAACTTAATTACGTTCAATTATTAAAGCAACTTAAATCAAGTAATTAAATTTAATGTCAGTCTAGCATCTGAAGTAAATAACAATGTTAAATTTTTTCTGGAATTTGCTTGTGCTGCTAGATGTGTTGTGTGAATGATTAATGTCATTTTCAGCCTTTGACAGAAACACCACTAGTTCTGATTGTACTATTTTCTTAGACATATCAGTGAAAAAATTAGTTTTGGATGTACTTTCATAGGACATCACTGTTAGAGCCTTTTAAATTTCTTTTGTGTATGGATTTCTTGTAAAAACTAATTTCCTCTCTTTGTTTAGTACTCTTGTTTTTTCTTTCTGGGGTAACTGGATTGTACACAAATTTTCTTGCATAGTTCACAACCCAAAGCATCTTTATACTTCTTCCTTTCTTTTTGAATCAGACTTTTTTGGCAGCTGCACTTTACTGGTTTATACCTGTAGGTTTGTTCTGTTAATTTCTTTTCCTTTTATGTTATTTCAGTTTCCCACAATTTACATTTTTCTTTCTTTTGCTTTGTATTTTTTTTGTTTCATTCAAATGCTGCTTAGAGTCTCTGGTCATGCTCTTCTACTGTTTTTTCCCAGATCGAAATGTCATCTGTGTAGACCTCAGTAACCTATATGACATCAAAAATGCTTTGCATTTTTTGGTAAAACACCTTGTGTACTGAACACAGCCCAAATGGCAGTTTGAGAAACAGTGTTTCCCAAAGGGGCTGTTGAATGTGCACAAACATATCCTCTGTTTTTCTAAGGGCAGCTAGCATAACCCTGGTGATGTATGAAGCATAAAAAATATATGTTTGGCATCAGCCATCACCTCCTGAACATCTCCCCTTTGAAAGCAGAAGAAAATCTTAACAAACATACTTAATTCTTTTGGTTTTTGTTTACAAGCTGGCAATTCTGTCAAAAATTTGTCAATTCTGACAATTTTTCCTACCGTGGTCAACAACTTTATGCATTCTAGTAGCTTGATACACAGTGATTTCCACAGCAGTATTCTCATTCTAACCTTACACAGAGGAGCAGTGGCAAGGTTATGAAATATGAGACATTTAGTCTTCTTCACTACTCTTCTAGATTGCTGTACTTCTTGATCTTTGGAAGACCTATTCAGACAGTTCCTCAGGTGTAACATCGCCTGATTCTTTGCAGTGAATGTGCTCTTGATTAGGCACAGGGTATGACACATTTTCATTTCAATAAAATTACTTTTAATATGAAAAATCATCCAATACTGGCACATTACAAGTTATACAGGTACATTTGCTCATATGTGTAATTCATATATTCCTTTAATGAAATTAAATTCATAATTACTGGTTCTGATTTTTTCCTTTTTTTTTTTTTTTT
>VXBL01003209.1:0-17456 GCA_013400195.1 Aramus guarauna
CCCAAACCATTCTACGATTCTGTACAGCAAGGTGGTCATTTAAGTCTTGCCATGAAGATTAAGGGGATGACCTCAATTTGCCCCCCACTGAGTTGGGGACTTTGGCCTTTGGGCTAGTTAGATATGCTACAGTCATCCTGGGAAGTCACTTTCAACTCTATTGAACACTTTTGATTGAAAAAAATAATGTATCTTTAGGAATAAAGTATTTCTTTAAAAATTAGTAAATAAAAAGCTCCAATAAAAATGCACACCTTTAGTTATTGCAAAGCAATAGGTAGAGATCTATCATGGTTTCTCATTCTATGAAAACTTAGTTTCCATTGAACTGTGAGAGCTAAGCAATTACTGAGTCATTTTTTAATTCTTTCTTTAAAGAAACATTATTAAAACAATTGTGAAAACACATTACTTAAAATATATTTGCTATTCCCAGAATCTTCCAGCGTATGTACTGAATACCTTCTAGAAACACCTTTCTACAAGTGCCTCACAAGTGCCTCATTCAAGACATATTTTGAGGAAAGCACAACGGTATTCCACTCTAAAATCTACCCAGTGTTTTGCTGAGTGGGAAAAAGGGGTGGGAATCACTGTGCATAACTACTGACACAAGGAAAAAGACCCAAGAAAGATGCTTTTGTCTCAGAAAATAGCTAAAGTGTTTCTTGCTTCTTCATCAACCAAATGGGTTAATAGTCCTGAAGTAAGCCTGCTGTACCAAAGCAGTGACTTTGGGTTTATAAGCATTTTGACTGACACAATTAAAAGTGGCAGTAACGAAAAAACACCCTGATAACTAGGAGAGAAAGGTTACTTCTAAATCCTGGGAGAATTAGGAAGATGAAAATTCTGTTTCATCACAATTTTGGCATTTTCCTTTTACAGAAAGAACAGGGATGAGAGAACACAGTAAAACAATGTTCACAATTTCATAAACAAGTTGTATCTAAAAATGCATTTTCCAGTTTAGAACCTTTCCATTTCTATGTTTTTAAGGAGTGGCAAGAGACCCAGTTGATGGAAACCCAGAGGGCTGAACTATTTTTGCATTGTCAAAACAACATATTTTCTTGAAACCACATTTACATGAAAGCTTTCGAAACCTAGTCATTCAAACTCAGATACACCAAACTTGCTTTCAGACATGAAATAAGAGGACAGCATTTTTGCTATAATATTGTAATTAGTCATTTGATATTTAACAGCTCACAAATACTTGATCATGTTAATAATATTCTTTTGGGGTTGCAGGAAGAAACCTACCAGCTGTCTGTGTTTTACGTAAGGGTTGAATCAGTGATATCAAATTATAGTAAAGAGTGTGGCCAAGAATTGAGCACAGACAGGACTGAAATCTGTTTCTTATTGTAGCTCTTTGTAAACCATTTGTTGACTTTTGTTTGACAAGTTGCTCCAAGACATCATAGAGCCAAACCATGAATACTACAGGCTTGTCAGTTTTGTTTTTTGTTTTTTGGTGTTTTTTTTTTTTCAAATCACTAAAAGCCCAAACAATTGCACTGAAAGCTTTTCATAATGCAGTAAAGATGTTCTACATGAGTCACTATTAACCAAAGACAACACACTGCCACTAATGACTTTAACACTAACTGGAGTTATATATTATCATCATCAAGCACAGTGTCATCTTATTTGCTAGGAAGTAGCCAGCATAGGTTCACCCACAAAGCATTCAACAAAAATGCTCTGGGTTGTCCTTGAGAAATTGAGCGTACATTTATATTTTAGGATGTCTGTATCACAGTTAGAATGTGATAGCTCAGGCTGGCATATCATTGCTCACTTTAAAAGTGGGTAACTGAGCAGCTGTATCAGGACAGTATTACCAGCTGGCCAAAAAGCGAGCTGAAGACATGGCTTTGTTCACAGGGAGCAAGTCTGTATGTTGCCTCGTGACTAAGATCCCCAAAGGTGGCTAATTTTAAATTAGCATAGTGTCTACAAAAGATGCAGCCACACTTATGACTACTCCAGAAATGTATCCTACAAGAACGCACAAGCTTGAAAAAGTCATGAAAGCAGACAATGTAATTGCTTACCTAAAAAAAAAAAAAATTAAATTCTTAACAAAAAAAAAAAAAAAAAAAAAAAGAGAAAGACTACAATCATGATGCATATAACTTCTTGAAAAAAGTCTTATCATGGACATCAAAGAGAATGTGGATCAACACAGCAGCTATGGGATACCAAAACCAGTGGATGCATTGCTGGCACTTTTAGCAATAGTTTTTGTAAGTTTCTGGAGAGGGCAGCTTTGTGTCAGACAGAAAACTAGAAAGTAAGAGAATTGCAGTAATTAAAATGCATTTGCCATTTTACAGTATTACTTCTTTTCCATTTCAACTTCCTATTGTAATTTTTCTTTCTCATTTCTTTCACTTCATATGCATTTCCATTTCCCTTGTTAATGCTAAAAAAACCCATAATCTGTGAATAGTCCCTTATAACTGGAGTAAAATAACAATGGGACAATTAGTTGTTTATGCTGAACTTCACAGCAACAATATTTAAGAGATAAAAAATCTACGTAAAAATTCACAAGCTAAACAATTTGCATACCAAATTAAGTTGTATGATATATTTCCAAAATTGGAAACAAGATAAGGTGCCTCATGAAACATCAATGATTATAACATACATCAAAACAGTCCTTTCAAATGGAAGGCAAGTTTTACTACATCACTGAATGCTGGTATCATGTACAAATAGAAGGGTAATAAGTATTAAGAATCTCATTTTATCCTCAAAGCAGAGAATCACTTTTTAGCCAACACAGCACTTATAAAATAATATTCATTTAAAACAATGATATATAATCTCACATATTCTAACTTTTTCTTCCATTGATAATTATTATATCATACTACATATTCTAGACTTTTATTTGTGCAGACATTCACGCTCTAAATAATGTCTTTGATTACCTCAAATAGCTTTTTTTTTAAGTGGAGAAAGCATACCAATTTTTTTTTCTTTTTTTTAATTAATAACCATTCACACCCAGGAAATAGGTTATTATGGACAGATCTGACAAGAGTTTTGTTGTTGCTGTTGTTGTTAGGAGCAGTATGTATATTTTTATTTTGTGGGTCTTTCTGACCTGAAAATTGAACTTGTAAAAAAAAAATCCATGAGGTTGTCCAAAGGGTAGCAATTTCTCATCATTTTGTGAGGCAGCAGATCTCTTCTGTTTACAATACCAACTTTCGCATTGATACAGTATAATAAAATATGTAAGTAAATTATAATATCTGTAGAAACAGGTATAGGGCCTAATGCTATTAGTATTTTGTAGACAATTTACATGATTCAGCATAAAGACAGATAGCAACATAAGGCAATGGAACACTCAGCTTGTGGGAAGACAGTAGTGATAGCTGTGATGTTATGGATAGCACGCTTTCTATTGCAGTTACCCCAGGTCAGTAATTCATAGTGTGGGGAGGCAGAAGCCTTACCTTCATAAAATTGTGGTAAGTGCTGAGCTAGCTATTGCCATCCACATCTTGAGGATTGCATAGGCTGTTCTCTGAAAACATTGGTACTCAGCGACAAATGGATGTTAGAGATGATTAAAAAAAAAAAAAAGTGATAGCAAAGAAAATCAGAGAAGAGCATTATGCCCAGTGAAAATCCATGATGCAGCAATGTTCTGATGTTGCATGTAATTTGAGACTTGTGTCAAAAAAGACTGAGCTAGAAAGAGCAACATAGATGATCAAAGGTACAACATGATGTCTGCTTAAGGAGTTACCAAACAGATGCGGTCTCTTCACTCTGGAAAAAAAGATGACTAAGTGGGGAAGGGTATGCCAGGACAACCTACAGTCACAAGCTGCCTGAAGAAATGAAAGTGAACAGAATTTCCTTAACCATTTTACATGGCAAGAATTGGCAAAAAAAAATGAAACAACGGAGCTGCCGCCTGCGCCTCGTGCCCCTCTCCACTCCCCATCCTCCCCAAAAGTGCATTCTTCACACAAGGCACAATCAAACTTTGGAAATCCTTGCCACAGGGCATTGTAGCTATTAGGTGCTTACAGGCAATCATGAAGCAACTAGACAGCTTGGCGGGAGAGGAAAAGACCACCAGGCTATTGAATTAAAAGACCGAAAACCTCGAGCTACAGGTTGCTGGAAACTGAGACCTTGTTTTGGAAAAGATGTCCTCACTGTGTTGCTGCCCCGTGGTGTCCTCCATGTCCTGCAGGTACCTCGAGGTTTCTGCTCCCAACTACTGGGCTGACAGACTTTTGTCTCAGGCTGTAACAACAATAACATGATTTTCTAGAATAAGCCAGTCAGACTGCATCCCTCAATGTGTTGAGGCTGTTTTTACCCAACAGCTACAGTAACATTAATTCAGAGCTAGACTGAACCTAGACAGGAGAGATTATCAAAATTTAAAGCAATACAGACAAAGTTTTAAATCATATGACTGCTCCCAGCTGAGGAGCTGAGCATGTCATAGTTCAGACTTCTCTAGGTATTGAATCCTTTACATGAGAGACAGCCTTTCTTCTGGGGCTTTTTGAAGTTAATAGATACTGCTCACAACTTCACCACTTTCAACTCAACCTTTTTTCTTGAATTGGCTGTTATTTAGTTTCTGCACTTTATACTGTTCCATCTCGGATTAGCAATCTCTGCCCATATAATTACTTCCAGCATCCTAATGTAATGGATGGAGTTCATTACAGCAGGTATCACAGTAATTCAGCCATGATTTCCTACAAGTTCCCAAGAAGGTTCCAAATGCAGAAACATCCATTTTTAAAACTTTAAAATGCGTGAAAGAAATGGTGCACAGGTTGAGAAGACTGCCACAGTGTCACAATCCGTCAGGAAGGAGAGAAAGAGAGAAAGGGAGAAAGGGAGGGAGGGAAGGAACAGTGAAAAGAGGGGAGGAGGGAGGATCTCCTGGGCTGACTGAAAACCAAGCAAAACTCCAGAATATTTTAAGAAATACATAAACTACGTCTGAGGTCTTCTGTTAAAAGGTTGTATATTAAGCAGTGGGTTCAAAACCACCAAGTTTTGGAGTTCTACCTGAACAAACCCTATAGCTCTTCTTTTCTCTTGATATCTGATGGATTTAATACTACCATTTATCAAAATCCAGAAGGAAATACTACCTTAGTAGCAAAGACTTAATCTACAAGACAAAAATAACTAAAAGAACCTTCAGTCTTAAAAAGATAATTTCCTCTTATTCAAAACTTATTAACTAGCAATAAAGTGTTCAAACTCTGGAAAAATCAGAAAAGATATGGTTTTCTGCTTTCCAAAACCAGTCCCAATATTATAGAATTTAATATGTTGAAGTCACCACTCAAAACAAAGCCCATTTTGGTCAAATTCCCAATAAAAATCAAGCCATCTCATTGTTTTTTCTTTCTCCAAGCCAGTCATTTTGGAATCTGTCAATGACAGACGCTGTAACCATTGTTCAGCCCTAGTTAAGCACTGTTAGTTATATGAATTTAATATATAACCTATTCAAAAGCAATGTGTTGAAAACATTCTTCCAAACCATTGGCTGCTAATGAAATATCAGGTCTTCCACATTAAGTTATATTATATTATGGTGTTGCTTCACCTCTTCACAATGTAATTCTCTGCTGAGAGATCAAGGATGCTGCCAATCCCTTGCCCTTTAATCAAATCTGAATGCTTGAATGTTTTCTCTGGCTTCTACTTGTTAGTTTGGCCTTGCACACGGTCCTGCTTAACTCCTGTGTGGTTTCTGTAAAGTCTGTCAGGAAGTCTTGGCGTGATTACAGCTCCTATATGTGCTGAAGTTATTACTGCAGTATTATAAAATGCCTTGTCAACTGGGAATTAGCAAACCAGCTAAGATAAAATAACTGTAATCCTGCACCTTCATTAAAACTGGATTCAAACTGTGATTATCAAAGAGAAGGAAATATGGGCTCGCAGCTAATGCCACAGCTATATGCTGAAGGGTTCAATTCCTGGTAGTCTCAAAGATTACTTGCTGTGTCTCTTAGAGCCATGAGATTGCAAGCACTTGCTGATAAAGCATCTAGGTACATTTGCAAAGATTTCTCAAAAGGTGTCCTTGCATATCACTGACTTTCAATATTATGCAGGCATGAAAGCTAGCATTTGTAAAAAATTCAGCACATATATATCTACTTTGGAAATGTTGAAAGTTGTGTGTTCTGACCAGTTTTCAGCTGTAGATTTGGGATAGCATTGCCAAATCTACTTCACTTCAGTGTTCAGAAGATAATTTTACCTGAGAGCCACCCTGAAGGTCTTATGATCATAAGACATGGCTGCTCTGCACAGTCATCCTCTAGCAAAAGTGCAGAAAAGAACTCAGTACAAAGCAGTTCATTTTTCCATTGTTCTGACTAAGAAACTTCTGGCACTGCTTTTGTGAGATTTGCTGTAAATGGAAAGAGACATGGCTAGGAAAGATTTTTTTAATTTACTTTTTTAATACTAAGCATCTCCTTTCCTATTTCAAGTACAAAGTTGGAAAGATCAAACACATTACTAATAAAGCGTATTTCTGCCTCACGACCCCCTCCTCAGAATCTCCACCAGTGGAGATCCTGGATTAACTCCTTTCATAGAAGTCTAAAATCCATCAACACATAAAGCAAATGGCTCAAGCACAATTATTACTATACTGTTTGCAAAATATTAAGTTGTTGCAAAAATTCCTATATGCCAGTGGACCATTCAGATAAAGGGGATTCATACGTCACATGAGAGGAACAGCACTTCCCTGCAGCATCACACTAATAGGAGTGCCATGGAGGTAGTTGTTACAGACTAATTAATGAAACAGGGAAGGAGAATGATAATATCACCTCCTAAAAGGTCTGAAAGAGATACCAAAGTCACCTGAGCTGATGGTGTGGATTGGCTGAAAAAGCAGAAATTCAAACAAAGCTCAAAAGTCACTTTCAATTTTGGACCTTTCCTTAGGGTTTGTCAAATAATTGAAGGAAGAATAGGGACATGGATATTGACTGAAAGCAAAATGGCAGTCTCAGAGAGAAAACTCTAACCTTTACTGAAATTTGTTTTGAAATTTATAAAAATTAAAACCTCATTAATTATTCCCCATTGGGCAAGTAGAAAATTATTTTATATACCTAAATTTCACTGCTTTTTTCCAATGAAAACAAGGGGTAGTTTCTCTTTCTTCATTAACACTAGTCAAAAGAAGTACCATTAGAAGTAGCAGAGTCTGATGAATAATATTTACTATTTTTATTGTGATACAACTCGGGACATTCCTTTTCAAAAAATGAAATTTTTATAGATTTATTACATAAGACTGAAACACTCTAAAATTCTTAAGGAAAATCAGCAGAGTTCTCCCAAAAGCATCTCTTTTTACTTTTTCCAAGAGGAATCTGCAGTTCTCTAGTAAAAACAACTCAATCAGCATGTTCCCCTATTCTATTTTGTACCCAAGGCATAGTATTCAAAACTAAATTCAGCTTTTAATTCCATGCTAAAAGTATGGTTTCCACTAGAGGCAACTTTCTCAATTAATTTCAGTGGTTGGAATTCTATTAGCAGAAAGTGACACCTGGATGTAGATTTTAGTTTGTGCCAATTCTAGACGCCGTCAGAAAAACACTTCCAGGCAAGAAAATGAAACTCCATCTCTTTCTGGATGATCTTCTTTCTTGAATGGAGGAAGATCCATTACATTCAGACATAAGAGGCTCTTGGTATACTGAATAACTTCTGAAGTGATTACAGAAGGCTGTACACCAAACTGCTAACTGATCAGTTGAAAATTCTTGAGTGAAAAAGATGAGCTGGGTAACTTTTCTACAGCATGGAGAGCTCTATTTTTCCAGCATTAGGAGTCCTTCAGCTTTAGTGTACCTTTTCCTAACAAGAGAAAAGCAAACACTCTTGTGGCTGTGTGTTATAAGGCCTGACTGTGAGTTGACAGCAAGAAAAAGCAAGAATAAGTCTGATCTACATTTAGAAACATTAAAAATTGGGATGTATAGATTCAAAGAAGGCTCTGTAGAGCTCTCATCTACTGATAACTGCTTTCTGTATTCAGCATTGTTGTCCTGAGCTCTGTATTGCATTAAGGAATGCTTTGTTAGTGTGTAATTTTACATTTCTGCACTTTTTAAAAATCTTTCTGTCCATAATCAAGCACAAGTCTGGATTTGCTTTTTATTTGAAAAGGTAAGATCATCTCCCTTGGTAAGCATACTATATTGTTTTAATTTTGTTAACTGTATTTTAGTATCTGTCTTACACAGTACCTTGCAGGCCACGAGTATTCAAGGGATCTTCTCCTGCTAAGCGGTTTGAATTAGTCTGTCTCTCACATCATATTTAGAGAAACATTTTGCATTTTCAACAGAAAATGGACAGACTCCCAAAAATCCATTGCCTGCCAGAATTTAAACTTCCCACTGTTCAGAGAAGAAATCATGCAGGATTTACTACCAATGCTACAACCAGGTTGCAATAAATGTTACTTTGAATTAGATGTGCTTTAATTTACCATGACTTTTGCATCTCTAGGCACCCTGTTGGAGTTCTGCTGTTAATATTAACTGAAGCACATAGTTCTTTTGTTATTCATTAATGGCCCTATTCAACAGAAATTGAATTTCCACAGCTGCCAAGCACTGCAGGCTCCTAAGGCTGGGTACCCACAGAGCCTAATCCTGATGCAACTGATGGAATTTCCTTCCCAGACAGTGAGAGCTTTCTCCAGGGCTGCCATACCATCTCAGACGGCCTTCCACAGCCCACTTACACAGATCCGAGGAGAAGAATCCTATCCAGGTAATGGAATGAACTGCTTCCGGAAGTGTTAACACACCTCTCGATTTCAAAAGGTATCATCTAGATATTACAGGGCTTTCCAGGTATTTCAAGTCACAAGTGTGCTACCAATCTGGCATTAAAATAGTTAATTAAACTCTATGAAGGTTGATGAAAGCACCTTTTTTTTTTTTATTGAGTTGATAACAGCTAATAGGAAAGCATGCATTTTCAATGTTTTCATTCTTCCATTTTGTAAAAAGTTATCTAAATTTGGCTCTCAGTGTTTCTACAATATGCTTCTCAAGATACAGGATTCCCACTTTGCTAGGAAGTCTCCTGAATTCAAAATACGCTGAAGACATTCTCACAGCTACTTAATTTCCATAGCCATTTTATGTTACATGATTAATGTGGGGACATGGAACCAAAACTTGTTTCTATAAACTAGGATTTCTGATGATGCATGTGATTTCTGCCAAATATACGAGCTTAAGATGAATTAATTAGTAATATTTGTTTCTTCTTGAAACTTGACTAAAATTATTAAAACTTCAAATAAAGCATTTTAATATAGCACTTGTCAAAGACCTGTCATTTCTGTATATGTAGCTCTTCATGTCTTTTCTTTACTTTGTCAGTCACCAACTTTTGTTGGGGTTGCAGAAAGGCATTAAACACCAGCTGAGCATCATCATTTTTGGACATGGAATATTATGGTAAAAGCAGTGCCACCAAGAAAGCCTTTCCAGCTTTTACAACCTGTTTTCTGCCTGAAAAGATGTCTTGAGCCTATACCCAGACAATTCTCACCCTATTATCTGCAAGTCTTTTACAGCCTCTGCCTACCAGAAGGAGGGAGGACCTACAGTACAAGTGGTTTATATCCATACTAATAATTAGGAGAGAAAAGAAATTTTTTTTTCTCAAAATACCAGGGTCTCAATATCATCAAAATGGCATGCAGCTTTCCTATTTACCTCTGAGATGAGAAATTGACTGGATTTATAGAGTTTTACCCTATTGCTACTCTGATTTTCTTTTACTCCAGATATATACAACATTCCAATGACTATTTAAAGTCATGCCAGGAATGTACATTTAGATAATTCAGCATTAAAATTACTACCTATAGATTAAAAACTCAAAGTTATAAAATGTAATAAAATAAACTAAATACACCAAAGAAGTTGATTCTTTGCCAGCATGAAAATTCATTATATTCAGTGGAACTTCTTGTAAACTCCAGGACTAATCTCCTATATTTCCAGAATCTACAGACATTAGTCTGCAGATCATAGAAAGCATGACTTTAAAATGGTCTTTGTAATTCACATGAATAAAAGGTTAGCAGCGCTGGGTATACTTTTTTTTTTTTTTAATTCAAGTATAACAAAACTCAATATAATTTAACAGAAATTGCTACTAAGGTATTTATTTATTTTGAAAGTTGTATTTTGACCTTTTCTGGGTAAGCCCTACATAACATAGTCTTTCATCTTAAACAAAGAAATTTAACTGAGATTAAGACACTGAATTCAGCTGTAGGAAAATAAAGACTGGACTATCTACCATCGTATGTCTCAGACAGGGAGTCCTTTGTGACCACCAGAAGTCATACATACCTTTGTCATTTTCATGACATTTTATTGTGTGGCACATGGCACAATATAGTCTCAATTACATATGTCGATAAAGATAGCACTGTTGCTATTGATAATAACAGCTCGTGCTTCTCCTTCCCCACTCTCAGATGGGGTCATACAACATACTGCACTGTGCACTGTCCACCTGGTCTTTTTATACTGGACTGTAAAATCAAAGAATCATAGAATATCTCAAGTTGGAAGGGACCCATAAGGGTCATCAAGTTGAACTCCCTCCTCCTCCCAGCTCCTTACAGAACTAGCTAACACTAAACCATAGGAGTAAGTCCAGACACTTGAACTCTGACAGTCTTAGTGCTGTGACCACTTCGTTGGAGAGCCTGTTCCAGTGACACACCACCTTCTCAGTGAAGAACCTTCTCTCCATAATGCCTCTCTACCCTTGAGGGACTCCACAGCTCCTCCTAATTTAGTACTATTGGCAAACTAACTTAATATGCATTCAACTCCTTCATCCAGCTCATTTCTAAAAACATTAAAGAGCACTGACCCTAAAATTGAGTCCTACGGAACTATCATCAACTCTTTCTTGATTTTTCCACATATATTTAGCTTTTCTTGCTGTACTTCTATCTAGGTTGCTTTCTTGCTTTTGGGATTTTATTTTTTTTAAAGCATTTGTGAAACTTTTTCAAATATAAGACAAACTTACATAAGATAGTTCTAGTTGCACAGAATTCGGAATCTTTGGGATAAAACTTCAAGAAAAAGCAATTAAATTCTTGAAAAAATGGTCACTGTTCTACCTAAAGACGTGGTCAAATTAGCAGTCCACTTACAGTGCATAGTAAGTCTGCAAGGAAACTGTATTGCAGAAAATGAAGAAACAGGATGAAGTTTTAGTTCATGCTTCTGTGCCAAACAAGGATCAAATATACCTGACAAATGCGTCTTTAAAAAATGATCCAAAAGACCACCAGCAATGGAAAATCCATAATAACCCCCAAGTAATGTATTCTAGTGTTTCACTGTCATTACTATTGAAAGGGTTTTTGTTGATTTCTTCCTTGACCTTTCTTCCTTCTTGCAATCTGAGCTCATCAGCACTCTCCTCTCCACGGAAGGGAGAATAAGTAATTCTTTTCCTTTTAGCAAGCACTCTTCTAATTATATAAATAATTGATTTTCATTGCTTTCCCAACCTTTTATTTAAGATGAACATTTACAGGCCTTTCAATTTTTTCTCATAGGTCAAATTTGCTAGAGTACTGTTCTTTTCTGGATTCATCTCAATTTATCTATGACTCTCCTTAAGGACCCAAAGTCAGGTGTTTCTCTGGTAAGGGCTCAGATATACTGAAGAAGAAATACTGTAACCCATTCATGTGTGTCCTGATATGAGTTAATACCCAACATTTCCTTCAGGGCACCCATCCTGTACTTGTGGCGTTCCTACGTCAATTTGTTGGCTTGTTCTCTCTTGAGTTTCATCTTTTTTTTCCACAGGCCATCTTTATAATCTTTTTCTCCTACAGTTAGTCACCTCCAAATGTAAATAAGAAAAGTTTTTTGTTTTCTTGAAAATCTGAACAGCCTTAGACCCCTTATGGAACCACCATAGATTTATATCCCCATTTCAACAGAGAATTTGTTGTAACAGATTCTCTAAATGATGCTACTTACTACTGCAATATTTTAAATCAAGATGGTGTTTTCCCAGCTTCCCTTTTGGGTTACCGTATTAACCAGTGTCAAAAGCTGGTGGTATTTACTGTACCTTCCTTATCCAAACTGCTCGTCACCTTGCTATACTTTGTTTCAACTTTCTTTGTTCTTAACAAATCCAGGTTAGTTACTAGTCTTTTCCTTGTTATTTTGCAAAGGCTCAGAATTCTAGAAACTGCAGTAGCTTGTAGGTCCACACTTCCTGGATCTCTCCTCTCTCTCTTTCTATGTAAATATTAATACTAATCACTAAGCTTGCTATTTTCTCACACTCCTGTTCCACAGCTGTCCTCCATCATTTCTGAAAGGCAACTTCCAACCATTCTGAAATTGCTTCAGCCAGGTCACTAAGCATGCTGTTATGAAGTTTATCAGACCAGACAATCTGAAAAAACTAATTTATGTAAGTGCTCTCTAATCTGTTCTTTCTGCAGTTCAGACTGAACCTTTTGTCATTGGTATTAACTGTGTTAACCATCTGTTCCTGACTGACCTTTTTGTGAAGACTCAATGCAACAAGGCGTGCAAATCATTTGATGGTTTTCAGTTTCAGAGAGGAAAGGGTTTCCCTTCCCTTCAGCTTCCTTTTACTAATAATAGACTTACTGAACTTAAAATTAACTTATTTAAAAATGCTTTCTTTCTAGCCTTGATATTTTCTGCTACTTAACCTCATTCTATGCCTTGACTTTCTGATTTTGTTACTACATATTCACATTATACTTCTTTTCCATCAGACTATCAACTAGATAACCAAGTTTACATTTTGTGCTGAGTCCTCTCTTGAAGCCAGTAAAGCTGCAATGAGTTGGCCTTATTTACTCTACCTATCTGTCCTGTGGCAGCTCTCTGTAGCTTCCTTTTCATCAGGCTTTCCTCCCATGTGACCTTAAATAACAATTCTGACAGTTCACTGAAATGTACTTTCTGGAAGTTCATGATCTTTATTTTGCTTTCTCCTTTCTTCCCTTTCCAAGGATGATAAAATCTTATTTCAGTTTCACTCACTCGCAGTTCACAACCTCAGGCAGGTCTAGATTTGATTGCCCTCTCTCTCCACTTGCTGCCTCCACCTTCTTTAGCTAAAGAAAGCTTTCACCTGTCAGTTCCTGTATGTTGTTGGACAGGCTAGGTCTTTACTGGGATTTGTTAAGATCGTCCATTGAACACTAAGTTTTTCACTTGGTGCTTTCTACATCTTGGGTTGGGTTTTTTATTTGATATCTGTTATTTGATTTGAGTTTGTTAAAGATTTTTGTGTAAGCAGACAAAGAAAAAAAAAAACACCTAGACTAACTATGTAAGTCTGTGCCTTTTATCATAGACTTTGAACAAATCTGACTGCATATGTACTGAAAACCTCAGGGCAAGCATATTGCGTTCTTCATGTTTAAGATCACATTTTTATTTTTTTTTTCCTAAACAAGCTATATATTTCTATATTAGCATTCCAGTAATGAGTAATTCCACAAAACCTGTTATACTACTTAAATGATGCTCCTGATTGTGTATTGCGATTTACAACCTCTCCTGTTTATAATCCATGTTGTTTCATTTATGTGGTGACATGTAAGATGTTATTTTTATTAGTTTTCATGAATGAACTAACTCAGTTTTGTCATCTTGTCTAGAAGACTCTAGATGATCATCCATGATTTCTTCTCACAACCTGCTTCTTGATCTTCACTGAGGTAGTCAGTCAAAGCGCAGAGGTGCTTCCCCCATCTTTTTAGGAAAAATCATTCTTGTCCTGTAGCCCATGAAACATCACTGCAAAACATTTTATACTTACCTTTGGAAAATGCTAGTGTAGTTAATGCTACTCAAACTTCTGTGTTCAAACTATATGAGGTTTGAGGGATGGGTTTTTGTTTGTTTCAATAAAGACAGGACAACTGAAAGGAATACTGAAGTTCACCTTCCAAGTGAACAAAAGTGAACACTAAACTTTATTTCTCTATTCAATTATGAGAAGGTGCTCCAGAAGCTCATTTCTTTTTTGCTAAAATCAATAAAATCTGAGAGTAATCTTCCTCTTTGATTGGATTATTCCATAGTTACCTATTTCAAGATGTTAACCTTTCTTTGAAGCAGTGGATTACTGAGATTGTTGGATATAGTCTACTAGACTAGGAAGGACCCTGACATAGCAATCTGCACAATTCTTTTCTGAGTGATCCTCTTCAGCCTTTTTCATCCATTTTTTTTCATTAGAGGCCCAGCTGCTGCTCCTTACACTGGATCCCAGGCAAATTACTTACTTTACATTCATCATTTTTTATACAGAATCCTGAAGAAGTCAAGTAGTGAGCAGATGAGTATCTAAGTACTATTCTTTTGATATATAGATAACAAGAAAACCCCACTGCATCAAAGACAGACAACTATGCACCAGCACAGCTGATAGCACTTCTCATACCTGATGGCTACTCAGATCCCAGTGACAGTAGGGGAGATGATAGGCTCACCGTGAACCAGTAGCAGATGAAGAAACCAAGATTCTCACATGAAAAGCAGTTGAGACTGCCAGAAACACAGATGAAAATATCAAGTACTGCATATGATTACTATAAATCCACGAAAGGCACACACTAAATCAACAAATATCTCAAGGCTTTGAGGAGTCCCTAAAGCACAGGAAAGATGTCAACATCTGCATTACTGAGGTGATTGAAGTATTTGATGAAGATGACAGAGATGACAATGAAGAATAATAATAAGAATCAAACTACTTCAGAGAACACCAGGTACTGTAAAGTTTCCATACACTATTCAAATTATAAAATCTCAACTCCTCTGACAGTTCTAGGGAAGTATACAAGAATTGTTTAGTATGAACATCACCATACCTATGCAATTAACTAAATCCCAAACATATCAATGCTTCCTGTGACAACTGAACAGAATATAAGTAATGTCTGAGTGTATCTTTCTAGCCTACCTCGTCCAAAGAACCTGAACAATACAAGCTCAGTAGCTGACAAATTCTAAAACCAAAAGGTTTGCTTTTTCCCCATAAAAGTTATAAAGACAGTTCATTCTCAAGATCAAGCAGTAACAGATGTTACAGATGATAGGAAAAGAAGCCTTTGTCCAAGAGAGCACAGGAATAGCTCTGTGACAAAATCCAGCTCATATGTGTACCATCAAAACTAGACAATTGAGTTTTAAGAGTGTTTTCAGAAGTCTGATGAGCTGTTTTATGTATTGCTCTTTGTGCTTTATTCCTTCTCCCCAGCCCAAGATATTATCCCTAGAAGGCCTGTGAAAGAAAAGAAAGAGAAAATCTCTTTTTCTTTTTAAAAACTCTGAGTGTCTTACTCTATTCTTATGTATTACTAGTTACATTGCTAACTGGTTTCTCTAATGAAATAATCAGGATGGTGTCCAGCTTACAGAGGTAGCGACGGCCAGCCTGTGTGAAAAAAATCCATGGTGGATCCAGCAAAGTATAAACAGGGGTAGGAGGAATCTCCCACAATGGACTTGGTGGCAATTCATATGAATTCTAACTTCCTGTGCTGACAAGTGAGGTTCACCTGGACCTTACACAATCAGCATATGGAACAAAATTGGTCTTACTTGTTTTCAACAAATACAGTACATGAGGTTTCACAACATAAGCTGACTGCATCAGAGTTAAAGTCCATGTGCAGTAATTATCAGATTAATTAACAGACACAATGGACAGTGGCATGTACCCTAAAGAATTCTGGGGGAAGAAAAGAGTAGGGGTTGGGGTCTTTCAGCCACTGAAATGGAGCAAGAGACAGTGCCTACCTTCTAAGAATTCCCATGTTCCTTGAACGTGAGAGGTGCAACTTTCTAGAAATGTAACTCAAAATTTTCAAATGGGCTGTAAACGTGCCTTCTCAAAAAAAGTGGGCTTCTTAAACTTTTTACCTCAAAAATAAAAGGAATTAAATCAGTAGCTGTAGCATATTTCATAAGATGTCTCAAGTAAATAAAACTCCTCTTTATTCTAAAAACAGGTTTTAGAATTAGCAGCCAATCCACCACAGCCTATAATTCACATGACATATCTTCTCATGTAGATGGAGAAAAAACCCCAGGCCTACGATTTTCTCTTTTTTTTTTGCCAGTTCCCATTAAGACCCAAAATTTGTTCAACTACTCTTAAACTGAAATTGCCTTTCAGTCTCCCATCTTCGTAATTACATGAGAGTCAATGCAACCCACAGAATGAAACACAGAGATATCTAACAGGTAGTCTAGCTTGCAAGTTTTCTGTTGCAGTCCAAACTGGAGAATGTCCTCCCACCTCCCTGGGACCTGGAACTACTTCCTGTCTTGCGTTCAATATCAAAACTGTAAAAAACAAACAAAAAATGGTAGGATTTTCCTTAGGTGCTCTGCTTCACTGTAGAAGCAGTTTGAGTGGAGTTACACCTCCAAGCTGTAGGAGGAAGTACAACTTGAGGCCAAATGCCCAAAGGACTCCTATCAAGGACCTTCAGTAGGATTTTCATGCTTCCTGTGTGAAGTGTCGTCATCATGTTTATTCTCTGTTAGTAACAAATCCTGCAGGCAGGTGAGAAGCAAGTGAACTTAGCCAGGCAGGCCCACTCTGGTCACCCAGGCTGACAATGACCACAAATGCCACCGGTCCGTAACACAGGAGTACCACACAGGAGAGTTTTCCAATTCCAGCTGGACTATCAATAGAAAGCAATTTGCTCTGAAAAGGAAAGGAAAATTCTCCATATATAACATAGATAACTGCATCAGCTCTTTTTCTTTTTTCAATACAGAGGCTTCTCAATTGAGAATGGATTTCATGAACATCATACAAAAAATTTTGATCATACCTCTTCCACCAGCTTTGTGCCAGTAAAATCAGTTAGTTCATGTCACTGTTCAGAGCTTAAAATGCTTCCCTGTGAAATTATTAACCCTTTTAATATAAAGTTTCATGTCATTTTTAAATCAGTTTATGTCCAAGATGTTTTCTTTCCCAAAGAAGCTATTCTGTGGAATCTATTTTTATGAGAACGCCTTTAATAATTATAGCCAAAGATCCTTCAAAACTTGCTTACCCTTTTAAAAAAAAAAACACAGGATGATTGACCTCCATGTAATTCAAACTGAGCAAAGTAGATCTTGATAAAAATGTCAGTAGGTAGTACTTTATCAGTAGAAAAAAGTACATATTATGACAGAGCCTAGGGGATTAGGGAGTAGAATTTATCCTCTACTTGAGGTTTCCAATCTATATCATGGAGTCTTTCAGGAAGGGGAAAATATTTCTCTTTGTTCTTACTATCTCACTTTGTATTTTTCTTCGGGGGG
>VXBL01003209.1:27347-44654 GCA_013400195.1 Aramus guarauna
GGGGTGGAGAAAAAAAAAAAAAAAAAAAAAAAAAAAAGTGAAAATGTGAGGAAAACGGAGGGGAAAAAACCAAAAAAGACGTGACTCCAAAAGGCTCAAATATCAAAAGAGAAATAACACTGGATGATCATTAAAACCTTTTAAGACTAAATAATGGGGGAGGGAGTGCAGTTTTAACTACTTCAAACTGACATAGTGATTCCCAAGTTTGGAAAACTATATAATAGCTTTTGGAATTATTATATAAACATATCTGTTTAATATATAAACTATATAATGCCATACACTTAAAATGTCGTGGGATTTTTTTGCCTTGAGAGGATCTTTTGAAACTAAGCATAAGATGGACTACCAGCAGGATATTGTCTTAAGACTATGGACAGCCTTGGAGTACAACTTGGGACAGGAATGCAGTTGTGGGATGAAAGGAGAAGGCAACAGAGAAAGACCTTTACTCTTTTCTTGCAAATGTTTTTTCGATTTTTGAGTCATAAAAGCTGGAGGAAAAAAGAAATTATCCTTCCAGAAGTTGAGAAGTAAAAAAATTCTTTTACTGTGAAATATGAACTGCTGTCTAGTTATTTTAACATCTCCTTATGGTAAGACTACATAAAACTGCAGAATACTACTGGAATAAAAATACATACACTGATATCTGCATGGGACACAGAGTATTTGTTTATACATAAATCTTACTCTCTCTACTTGTCATCAGCAAAGCTTGACAAAATGAATTTCCTAAGAGACAGTTTACTGGGGGAATTTTGACAGTTCCCATTTGAGTTTTCTTCAAACTCTTCAGAGAAACGTCAGTTAAAAAAAGCATATTGCAACCAGAAAACTCATTCTTAAAATCTTGAAACCTTTTTATAAAGCCATCTGCCTGCATTTCTTTGCAGCCTATTTTTGTAGCTTTTTCTTAGCAATATCTATATACCTGCCCTGTACTAGGCTAACCCAGAAGACAAAAAAAAACCAACCCAAACCAACCCAAACCAACCAACCAAACAAAAAACGCAGCAAACATTAATAGAGATGAAAGGCAGAAGAACATTTAGGGACAGCTTTCTCTGGGATGTGGCCAGGAATGGGAGAAAAGAAACTGGAGTGCTAGCATATTAGACAACCTAATCACATTCTTTAAGCATGGAAGTGTTAAAAGCAACAAAAGGTGCAATGAAGTTGAGATATGAGATGCTGTTCTGTGAAGGACTCATCTCATTCGCTTTTCCAATCCACAAGCTCTTGAATCAAACCTACAACAGAATAAAAACAGGTGAGTTACCTGCCTAGTTATATACAGACTTTCCAGAGCTAGTAAAATACCCAAATGAATGTTTTCTTTGGGCTATGAAGAAAAAAAGCTGCCTGTCATTGGCTTGTTTTCCTCAAGGCAAAGCTACAGGAGAACCTACTTGAAATATCATCCTCTTTTTCTTTTTTGCAGCTTCACTTAAAAGTTCAATAATCCCAAGTCTCTATGTAAGCAAAAAACTCTCATGAGTGTGCAGTCCAACAGATAAACAATTTCCTAGACATACTTGAATGTAATGCAAGTCAGCTGCACACTCCCAAAAAGAATCATTAAAAGCGTCAGCATCTTTTCTTGGGAAACACTTGAGGAGTTACAGAAGAATATGCTTTGCTCAATGCAGATGTAGACTTCAGTCTTTATTTTTGAGTCTCTACGACCTAGTGTGAACCCGCTGGGTACTTCTCTCCCTCCCCCCACCCCATAAGCACTTCCCAGTACCTGTTCTTTTGAACAGCTTATAACATTGTGTTTAATTAAAGCCTAGGGCTCAACATATACAATTTTCTTGATCTTCTGCTGATTAAAATTCCCTGGTTCTTACTTCAAAATTCAGGAATATTTAACACAACATATGCTGTATTACTAGGACTGTATTTTACATCATCTTAAAGAAAATAAGAGCTCTCTTTCAACACCTCTGACAGCTAGGTCCTGCTGACAATTTTAAGATCAGCAACTTAGTATTTAAAAGTGAGCTGAGCTTTACATATGAGGCTGAAATAGGTCAAATTAGCTATCGGGCCACTGCTCTTTAGGTAAAAATATTCAACAGTATTTGAAAGCTCTACTAATTATCTGCTTCATGTCATTTTATTGTTTTCCTCCTGTATTTTTATTTTTCAGCTTAGTTAAATGTCCAGATGCATACCAGAACAGTCTCAAAAACCCCACCTTTCAGAATTACAGAATGCAAACATTTGCCATGGAGCTCTGAACACGCTCTGCACGTCAGCATTGAAACAGAAAGCTGGACAAGAGTGGCCGTAAGCATCTCAACAGGGATTTCTTTGAATTATTTAACCATTTCACTCGACCTGTGTTTACACTGTTTCTCTCATCCCCATGTCATCTAATGGAGGAGCCTGCTGCCAGAGGAATAAGAGCCAGTTTGTTGGAAAGGGACAGGAGCGAGGAGGGCTGCATCCCTCCCCATACGGGGATTTCTGAAGCACAGCAGGGTTGCATTGCGCACGCCCACCCACCTTGCCAAGCACATGTGGCCACCAGTAGTGAGGACTGAAGCTTGCTGGTAGCAATATTTAGACAGCTCAAGAGCCAAACCTCTCCTAGCATAGCTTTAGAAACAGGTGAAGGTTTGCCAGACAGCAGTCCCCACTTCAGTACCAAGTGATAAAAAGTATATGTCCCAGGCAGGCTGACACAGCCACAGTCCAAGAGCTGCACAGCCCTCTGCCAGACGGGGCCTGGGGCTGCTCCTGCTCGCAGAGACCACGCTACGACATCAGCTGGGATCCGATCTTACTTTCTTGGGGTTTAGTTTGGTGCATTTACTTTTAACCTGTCAGGGTGCACTGAAAAACAGTGGTTCCTCCAAATTTTGCTGCTCTAAATTTCCCATATGCCTTTCTTCAGATCAAGTAGTACATGCAGTTTCTCTCTTAGAGACTATGAATAAGTCAACAAATAATTGATTTTCCTACTTCTAGCCCATTTTATGGTAGTTTGGCATCTTTTCAAAATGCAACACAAATGATTTTTTTTTTCCACAAGAATGACATTTTTCACTTGACTTGCATATTGTTCTACTGTGGGCAGCTGTTACAAAGGGAAAAAGAGAGAAGCCTCAGTTCCCAAGTTACTGAAAACCATGGACTAAAACAAAAATACACAATGACCAATTCTTCTACAGCGAAAGAAAAGCTGGATCCTCTCTAAGGGCACTAGCTACATCCCAGAGCGCACTACCTGACACTCTGGAAATGTCTCTAGCTGATTCTCGTCTGCTTCACATTATTCATGTAGTTACTCACTAAAGACAAAGCAAAAACCTGATAATCCAGACTAAAGTTTGCACCACTCATCATTGAGCATCACAAGCTTTTCAATGACTGTTTAAGAATTTTATTCAAAACAGAAAAGCTTCAGTGTACCTTTTCTTCAGAATACACCATTGTCAATCTTCTGGAAGGTGAAATGTACATAAGATATACTGGAGCTATCTTGCTATTGTTAAGCAAACTAGGACAGGATCAACAGGCTGAAATGAGGACTCATCCCAGGGAACATCAATAGCCTACAACAGGTGGCAAGTTAGGTAACCCTTCCTCTTCTTCCATGCAGAGGAGATTGAATTTCACATCCTGGGTCAGCACGTGACAATTTTTAAGATTATCTCCCGATAAGAACATCGCAGAGGCGAAATCATTGTAATGAATTTATCCCTAGTCAGAATTACTCAATGAATCTGAACACCATGAAATAAACTACACCTCTAGCTCAATGTCACTGATTGCTCAAGGGGTAGCCCATTGTGGACATAATGCAAACCTTTATATTAAAATACCACACAGCTTTACTGCTCATTTACACCGGCCCCTAGAAGTTTACTGATAGAACTCAGATCTGAATCTAAAAATATAATCCTCACATTCCTTTCCCAACCTGATACTGCAATGTTCTTTCAAATAGGTAGACTTGAAAAAAAGCCAAACCCAATATAAAACTCTGCCTTCTCACACCAGCTTATTTTTTTTTTCTGTGAACAAGTATCAGTAGTAAGAATCCAGAGATGCCTCAACAGCTGCAAATCTCTGTTTTATCCACTAAAATATAACGTAGTTCCAGAAATGTCTTGATCAAGATGTAAAATTTTGTATGGACAAGATATCTGGACCAGGTTTGAAAAGTGTTTTTAATCACTGATGCAGCCCAGGATAAAAACTAAGTTATATCTCACACTACAGCTAGAATTCAGAAAAATTTCATTTTAAATAATTTTCCACACTCATATTCCTCTAAATCCACTAAACAAACAAACAAACAAAAAGCCCTCTTACAATTCTGACATCAATTTAAGAATTTTATTTATTAAAGAACAAAAAAAAATGAAAGAAAGAAAGAAAGAAAGAAAGAAAGAAAGAAAGAAAGAAAGAAAGAAAGAAAGAAAGAAAGAAAGAAAGAAAGAAAGAAAGAAAGAAAAAGTAGAAGAATGTTTTATGTTTAGGTTTAAGGCAAACATATTGTCCTCATTAAACATTTGACAGACTTCAAGTACAAGCAGCACAATACTGGCAAGCTGCAGCTCAGGCTATGTTTCAGTCACATGGTTAATGTCATGCACTGAGAATTTCTTGATGTTTATGGTAAGCTTTAAAGTTCAGAGCAAAGACCTTTCTTAAGGAGGAGAGACACTTACATTGTTAGTTTCTTTTTGACATTGTTCAGAACCTCATTACAAGTGCTGCAGGACAGACTATGGCCCTCTTTCAGAGAAAAACACACTAAAATACATGCTTACCATTGAACTTGCTCTTAGATACTCCCAAAAATGGAATTTCTCCAGTCAGTACATTCTGTCACACACTTGCTGTTAGCCTGCAAAACTATAGAAAACAGTAATATATGATGATTTTTTAATAGAAGCCTGGAAAAAAGATGGCATTCAGTTTAATATTCTTATCAGACAGACTTACATGAACACTGCTTATAAAGATCTAAGAATGACCACTTAGAAGTGTTTAAAAAAATATCATGGTAGGCTCCACACAGATAAGATGATGAAAAAATTGTCTAGCTGAAAAGGAGTCTATAAAACTTCTATTAACTCCTTTAATCCTCTTTCTTTTTGGTCGTGAAGCTCATCTCCGAGGAACAACCTTTTGTTTTTAATGAATATCAAAAAGATGATCTGAAAGAAACTCTAGTGAGACAATCATTAGAACTACCTGTGTTACAGGGAATTACATATTATTCCAGCCAATGCCAGTAGCACAGACTAGGACATATTCTAGTGAGAAAAGAATGAGTTAGAGAAAGATTGTAAAGAGAAGCTTCTGACAGACAACTCTCTCTCAATCACACATACAGTTTCCCTCATTTAAAATTCATGAAGATGAAGTGCTGCTTTTGTTTCGTGTCTCCAAGATGAGCCCTAATACTCTTGCCAAAAGCAAGCTAACACAGTGTAATTGTTTTTCATCTAAATTGCATGTCCAACTTGCTTAGTTTTCAAAGAACATTGATGATGATGCTTTGATACCCAACTGCCAAATGACAAAGTACAGGGCACATCAGCTGATGAGAATGATGAGAATTTTTAATCATTATGTCTCTCAGTCAGCTTACAGAAGGTGGAAAAACAGGGGGAATCATAGGAGAGAAGAAAAATTCTTTGTAAGAACAAGATGGTTCCTATTTTTGTTAAGAATAACTTAGAAAAACAAATAACAAAAGAAGCAATACAGAACAAAGATCCCCTGAGGTGTTTTTAATCTGTTATATTCCATACAGCTAAAAGGGCTTTTTGAAAGGTTACAAAATGAAAGAGAATGGTCCAAAAGCACAAAGACAGCTTTCTTTTTTAACAAAGATACAAGCCTTTCTTCTGAGAAAAAAGAGGCTTCAGAGTTTGATCTTCACAGAAGACACTTGTAAATTGTTAAATCCATAAATTAGAATCTAAAGTTATCATCCTTTAACTTTCTCAAGTTCATAGACATACCTGAACTGTATACATGCACTGATCTCCTGCTTTTCCTCTTAGATATCCCATTTTATGTCATCTAAACAGATCTGTGAGATGCAGCTTTGAGAAAACAGATCCACGTGGAAATATATAAGGAAAGCCATGAACAGTCACATTCTCAAAGTATATCCTCAATGATGGTCAGCCAGCGCAGAAAGACATGCAGCTTTTACTATTGATCCATATGCTTCATTCTGTTATCTGGAGCTAGAACAAAAAGCTTGATGTGGTTTATCGTGCTTGTTCCGGTTAATTTAGTACCTTCCCAGGTTAAGCTATTGTTCTCTAGTTACATTCCCTAAGCTGTATAGAGCAGGGTCCAGGGATTTGTGCATATAAAGCAGGTGGATTCAGCAGCTGCATCATTCCTGCTGGCTCTCTGCAATCTTATCTTTGTCACACCCATGCGCTGATGGTTCAAGGAGAAGCAGGGCATTCTGGAACACCTCCTTTACAAGTGGGTGAACCTAGGTGAAGAACACCACTGCACGGGGGGAAAGAGTGCAAGTAGGGTGTGTGGCAGCACAGGATGATCACAAGGTGGATCTAGACCTCATTGTGGATTACATAAGGAAAGCGGAGGTGGGGGGTTTCCGCCAAGATATATGAAAGCAGATTTCTTTTTCCCTTTTTTTTCCCCTAAGTTGTAAGTGCTACTGTCATTCTTCTGTTAAATGAAAGAACAAACATCAATTTCATATTTAAGGCATACCCTCCACTATTCTCAAGATTAGTCAAAAGACATTAGTTCTCATGCTTCTTTCTTTTTCACACACACTTCCCATCTACTATGGGCATGTATACTCCTGGCTTAAGAGATACAGAGGTCGAGCAAATAAGATCTCTTACATTTAATGAAAACCATTCAGAGAGAAATTGACTCAAGGCATACACACTGAAATCTACACTTACCATCAGTTTACCACCTCAATATTGGCCATTTGTGACTTCTCTTTGTCCCAGGTGACACATTCATGGAATGGGAACAATCACATTTACTTTCCTATGCAACATCAAGGCACATCATATTTTAAGTGTTATTTTGACAAAGTGCTTAACATTTGCCTGCCCAGATATTTTCACTCTCATTAAGGCATAGTTCTCCAGGGTACTAGTAATCCAACCTTGGACATTTAACCAGAAGGTTAAAACACATGCTTAACTTAGCTGTACTTAAGTCTTTAAATACTGGCCTTTTAACTCTGACACACTGATTAGCAAGTGTTATCAAGTAAAGGCTTGCTATTTACAAATTACCAAGTATGTACTTTTATGTATATAAAGAGCCTTTAACTGTTACACAGAGTCTTGCAGAAAACCTTGAAATAAACCACAAAAGATAATACCTTCGTTGGTTAACCTTTTCTGTTGTTGAAGAAGAAAGAGCAGTGTGATTTAATAAAATCAGTAAGGCACCAAACAATCTGCTTCAGAAGTAATTTATGTGCACAGAATGCATCTAGCTATAGAAGTCCCACAGCCTATTAGCAGGAACATAGATTGTGCATTTACTAAAACCTGTCTGACCCCGGGTGAAGAGATCAAGGAGGAGGGCAGAGCAAGTCAGTGACAGCCATAGCCTGAACTTCACATGAGTGCTATTGATCTTATTGACTGGGTCATGGAAGTGCTGCTGTACATTAAGTAGGGAAGAACAACTGAAAATTACATTAATTCTAATTGTTAAATCAATATTTAACAGTATAGTTGGTGGCAGTTGACCTCGGATACACCTTCAATAAAACAAAGGTGAACTAGATAGGCAACCCAGTAATCTTCGTGTGAAAGATGTATTTTAAGGGCCTGTATAAATGTAGACATTCCTGTGTAAATGTAGAGGTTCCTTACGGCTACTTCACTTTGTGCAGCAAGAAAAAGTTTTCTGCCATCACATTGTATTACGCATGAAGAAAGGATAAACCACTTTCTCTTCACCTTGCACAGTTTGTTTTAAGTGGTCACTGAGACAAACACTGACATAGAACTGGAAGAAATTAAAAATCCTAATATTTCACTGCCATGTGCCTTTTCTGATATGTTTGTGGAACTATTTTTAAACATACTTTAGAATAAGAATGAAAACAAACCAACAATTTTAAGATAGGACTCTGCCACTGACAGGCTTGTCTGACTGGTTTTAACCATTGTGCATATAGGGCATTCCTCTCTCAGATAAATGAGCTGCATCCTGACCTGAGCCTCAGGGATTGTCTCCATGGGACGATTCTGGGGAGAAACAAAAAATTGTAACATCAATTTTTTGGCCGAGTTAACACTTCTAAAATACAGAGCAGTAAAACAAACAGAAAGCAGATATAGCTCCCTGTACTTGAATCTCCCAGTAACAGTACCCCAGGATGCACCCAAGCTGCTGCTGACCTGGAAACTGAGAATCCTGAGGTATCACCTATGCAGCCAGGATACCAGATCACAGCGCACAATAGATGATTCAAAGAAATGTAGCCTCATTAACAGATTAATAGCATTGGATTAATACATCAAATACATCAGAAACACCTTAATCCATTCAATTTAAATATAAACATTACTAAATCAGACTTCTTTCCATCAGCAAGATGACTAAGTAACTAGTCTGGAAATTTAGGTTCAGCTCCTTCCTTTTTCACAGGCATCTTTCATTGCTAGTAAAGTATCTCAGATGTCTTTTCTTCCACTCAATTCTGCCTGTCTAGCAGAATGATAATAACATTGAAACAGAGAGCAAGGTTTCTTCCTGAGACTGCATATTTCATAGGTATAAATACAATTTAGATTTTAAGTACTTCTAATCAAAGGGAGAAAAAAACTGTGGGATTTTATCTTGTCAGGCTTAAAAATTTCAATTATTCTAGGATCTCTAAATGGGCAAAGCTTTGGGGATATCGTGTCTTCCCACAGGCTGAAGCCTAAACGTCATGAAACGCTTCATGTAATATTATACACTACACTTATCTAAGACAATCATCTCCACGATTTCAATTTTTTGAACGGGGAGAGAAGGAGATCAGGCCTTCTGAATCAGCTATGAAAGGCCATAATCAACTGCCATTTTATTGCCTAGTAATTCAGTGCCACGAGGTCCTTCTGCAATCTTCTACAAGTGGCCTTCCTACTTACCAGACTGAATATTTTCAATGCAAGTAAAAGGTTAATACACTTAAGTAAAGTGTATAGAGTGACAGTTCATAAGCTGGCTGTTCTAAGTCACAAAAGATTGTGTGATTAAACTAGATGGTTTTATAAAAATGCCAGTCCAACACCCAGTTCCCTGAGACAGCATGCTTTCTGTGCCAAAAGTTTATGAAAATTCAAAAGAAAGAGGAAAGAAAAAAAAAAAAAAGAAATAAAAACTATAGTATTCATCCTCCAGAAAGTATTAAACTAAGACATTTCTCCTACTTCACATAACTCTAGAACTACAAGCGATATTGTATGCTTGCCCTATAACTCCTACGTAAACGTTCACTATTAGCCACTAACAGAAACACGACTTAGACCCCAAAATTTCACCCAACATGGCCATTCTTAAATTCTCCTTTCTCCGAAGGAGGGAAAGCATTGTATTTCCAGTTCTAGGTGTGAAGCACAGATGGCAAGTTGTTTACCCAGCATATATCAAGGTAGTAACAGAGCTAAGAATAGCATTTTTTTAATTCCCTGTCCAGCACCAGTGACCAAATAAACATTGCTCTGATCCTATATCTGAAGGCAAAAAAATACCTCATCAAACCCTAATGAAATTCCACAGAGCGGTAAGATTAACTCATCTAAATAAAACTTATCCCTCCAGAAATCTCCTTCAAATGCCATCTAATTCTTTAATCCCTTGGCAAAAACCTAGGTCTTCTACCACCAACTTTCTAGCAGTTTTCTGTATTGCAAAAAATTGTTTAATTATTCACATATAAAATACCCTTATCTCTCTACTTAACACTGCAGTATTTCTGATATTTACAATTTCAAGCAAGATTTTTTTTTTTTTTAAATGATGACCAGCTGAAGTAATGGAGTACATCTGCTGACATTAAAAACCACAAGTTGGTCTTCAATTTACCATTTGCATGTCAGTGCAGCATTGTCCAGTTGGTGTACTCAGAAAAACACTGGACAGAACTGATCAAAGTCATATTTAGCTATTGGAAAACAAGAATAATAACTTCCCATGGCTTCTTGGGGCAGCTGAAAATGGCACATTTTATGAGGCATGAGATCATTGCAGTTTATACGGGGACATCAGTTTGGTTGCTTTTTAATGACCAGAGCCACAACACCTCAACTGCAGCAAGAGTTAGCATTTACTGAATCAAATTTGCTGTTACTAATACCCTCATAAATGCCAAAAAAAACCCCCAAAACAAACAAGAATGTCTGCTAGGAAGACAATAGAGTTATACTGCTGCAATCCACAATGCACTCCTTAAGAATATTAACTCTATATTAAGATAAGTTTGCCTTTTTTCTGACACTATTTCCATTTACTTTAGCAGCTACCATGGAACAGAGCAAATCTTTATCCAACTATGTTTATTTTGTTGCCAGAATTTCTCAAGCTCTCCTAACAGAAAAACACATTTTCTTAACACAGTTAACTTGTCTCCTCAGTATTACTAATATGATTTCAGAAATGACTGGTTAACTAAATATTAGATTTGAAAAACCTGGCACACAAGTTAATGAGGAATTTTCTTTTATACTGGCATAGCTGCTAAATTTTTTAAAGCATCCACTGTGGCCTAATTATTTTAATTCTAAATGCTCACTATGTCTTTTTTATTCGTGATTTTCATCTGCATGGTTTGGAAAAGTTTTATATCTCCTTTGAAGATTTAAGTCAGAAATCTAGCAAGTAATGGAGGCATCATGTTTTCATAATGCCTGGGTCCAGGAGGCTCTTGATAGACAGAGTAACTGTGAATCAAGAAATAATAAGCTCCTCTGAAGTGAATTTTTAATTACTTTAGTGCCTTAATGCAGTTCACTAGGGCCATGAATGTCATCCAGGATATATTTTCTAACAGCTTTCTTTTCCTTTAATGCACCTTTCTGTTAAAAACAGATGACATCTTGTCACTACTAAAGCTGGAGTGATACAGGCATATCCCTAGTGACTACACTTAAGTTATTATTTACTACATCTAAGAGATTTAGACTTAGTCTGTTATTACTTTGGGTGAATTTGTTCAGGTGTTACTTCTCTTCTGTTAACTGAATTTTGGAAACAAAGTATTTACTTCCCTTTTATTTCATCAATGAATGGATTTCACTGCCAAAATAACCTCTTGTAGTCAAATAATAAGTTTAAATAACATTAGGAAAATAGCCTATTCTTTGCCAAAAGGACACTGACCATTTTTCATTCTGTCATTCAAGGAAAGCTCCTATCTACAATCACCAAACAATTTCAAACCAACCTCATGCATTTCCCAAAACATGCCACATGACACGCTCTGACTTTCATTTAACATCAGTTGTACAGCTCCTTGACTGCCATAACGATGCCATAGAAAAGACTCAGTTTTAGAAAATGTTATTTAAAGTTTCTCAGTAGTAAGTTGTAATTAATACTTCCTGTCAATTGTAAGATACCTAGTCACCCAGCAGCATATCATGCTCGGTATACTCACAAGTGACCTGCATTTGTCTTTTCATGTCTATTTCTTCACAAGAGAAATGCTTTATCCATTCAAATGAAGTTATATAAATCACAGTGACTTCCTTTTAACTAAAGGTAATAGCAGACAAAAGTGGTGTGATAACTGGAAGTGTGATGCAGTGCTCTTGTTGACAGCTTCTCTTTTGTACAATGTAAACCTTAGCTAGTTTGATAAGAGCATGTTGCACTTGGAAGTAAGTGTTATTTGGAGGAGAAGGAGTTCTTTTCAGTTGTCATTGAAGTGCTGCGCCAGGGCTTTGATTTGCATAAAACCTGATTATATATAGTATCTGCTCATGTATCCACACTAAATCAGCATCGCTTCATCAGAACACAAAGATTATCTTTCTGCCTATATTTCTTCTAAGATCTTCCTAGGACTTATTATTATTAGAAGGTATCATACTTCAGTTTAAAAATATGCATGTAATCATACATATAATACTCATGGGTACTCAGATGTCTCCTAATTTCCTGCCTTCCTCTTCAATTTATTCCTCAATGTGCAATAAATGGCTGTAGCTGATACTCAACTTCTAAAGTACTCTTCTCTGGAAGCTGTAATGACTCATGAGGTACACAGAATCTTGGTAAACATATGAAATGGTGATAAAAAACACCTCTTTTTTTTTAAAGAATCCAATTATTGATCTTACAGGTGAATTTTTAATACATTATCACATTATCTAATGATATCTTTATTTTGTCAAAGTCATCACAAAATGGTTGGGGTTTTTTGTGGGTTTGTGTGCTAGTGTGCATTGTGTGTTAGTGTGACAATGATGTCCCATGCAAAATGATTACTGTACTGTGATTATGACAACTCCTTCAGTGCCGAATGCAAATACTCATGGTAGACTTCGACATCAATGCCAAAAGTAAGACCAAATCACAAATACAAGAGGGTATAACATCCTTCCCTCCTGTAGTATCTAGCGGATTTCTAGTAGGGAAAAAGGAATGATATTAAGAGAATGTCCTCAATTTACAACAAGATAACAGTGAGATCCTAATTTACTTTTCTACTTGATAATTAGAGAAATAATTGGGGGAGGGGGGGAATATCTTACTGGAGAACTGTGAACTCAAGGTATGAACTCATCACTTCTGTGAAGCTTACCTTGAGTGGCTACACAAGAAAGAGTAAAAAAGTATGACCATGTTGTCTGGAAAACTCACAGATAGGAATCATTATTTACTCTTATTTAGCCACATAAAGTCGCCTTAATTGCTGTCTGAGAGGCTGCCTCCGAAGGTCAAATAAACAAGATGAGTATAAGCAGTTACATGCATAGGTATACACAGGCTATAATTAAAATGTGTATGGTAAGAGAGCTCCTCTTCAATCATTTTTTCTCTCCTTGAAAATAGCTAAAATTGGACTCCTGTTGTGGCACTAAAGTTACTAAGACAAAGAGCACAGATCTGTGAGGAGCTGGGAAACAGAGAATGTATGGAAAAGTATTGTATCCAGTTACATATAATTTACATTTCTTGCCTTTCACAGTCATGGATGACTGCATTTATTACCCTTTAAGAAGCAGATTTTGGCTAAAACGCCCTTTTCATATTGTGTAAGTATGGGTAAAATTTCCCTAATGGATAAGAATACGCTGAACTCACTGAATGCAGAAGATTTAAAAAACCACACCCTCTCACTACAATTCACAAGGAAATAAGTATCAAGACTGTTATTCTCTGCTACATCTGTGTTATAAGCCAAGAGCAATTCTTCCACAGTCAACAGACCCGTACCAAGGTAAAGTTTCCACGGCTCAGGCTCAGTACCCTTACAGCTGCACTGGCTCCCAAGCAGTGAGACTCCACTTAGTAGTAGAAAGCAAGCTGGTTTTTGGTAGCAGGTCCTATCAGGTCCAGGTTAGCTCAGTACAGTGAGTGCCTCCGGAGGTCTCACAGCGATGGCAGTCCTAAAGTAGGGTGAGAAGAGGCTATGATCCATAGGGTAAGGAGAAAGTTGAAAATAAGACAGGAGCTCAGAGAGGCTAAGAGTAATTCCTATGGGTTTAAGTTATGGTTAAAGAAAGTCACTATTCATATTGTAAAACAACTTGTTCTTAAAAGGACTGTAAAAACAGTGAGAAAAGATGTCCTGCTTTGGAAGGTCTTGGTCCTGTGGGTAGAAATGGGTTCAAACCTAAATACACATCTCTCTACATAAACACTGCAGACCAATGCTTCCCATTGGTGATACGCTACAGCGTGTGGAACCTTTGCCATATGACACTAAAATGGGAATCTTATTCATGTTCTCTTATTTCAATAGATTCATGTTTCTTATTTTAAGAGAGAGGTGTTCAAGCTTACAGACTGAGATTTTTCAGGGCAGTTAGGCACCTGCTCTGTGAGCATGGCTGGAAATATGTGTATTTGAAGTACAACAATTTTTAGCTACACGCTTTGAACTGGGGCCAGAATTTCAGAGTTCAGTACCCAGCAGCTCCTAGCATTTCACTGTGTCCTGCTGGGTGCTAAGTCCTTTCGAAAAATCTGACTGCTGAGGCACCCATGTGGAAGTATAGTTCATAACTCACTGTGCTGGTTTTGGCTGGGATAGAGTTAATTTTTTTCATAGCAGCGGGTATGGGGCTGTGTTTTGGATTTGTGCTGAAAACAGTGTTGGTAACACAGATATGCTCAATACTGCTGAGCAGTGCTTACACAGAGCCAAGGCCTTTTCTGGTCCTCACAACACCCCACCAGCGAGGAGGATGGGGGTGCACAAGGAGTTGGGAGGGGACACAGCCAGAACAGCTGACCCCAATTGACCACAGGGATATCCCATACCATATGACGTCATGTTCAGCACATAAAGCTGGGGGAAGAGGAAGGAAGGGGGGACATTTGGAGTGATGCCATTTGTCTTCCCAGGTAACTGTTACACATGCTGGAGCCCTGCTTTCCTGGAGATGGCTGAACACCTGCCTGCCCGTGGGAAGTGGGGAATGAATTTCTGGTTTTGTTTTGCTCGCACACAAGGATTTGGCATTACTTATTAAACTGTCTTTATCTCAACCCATGAGTTTTCTCACTTTCACTCTTTCAATTCTCTCCTCCATCCCACCAGTGGGGTAGTGAGCAAGTGGCTGTGTGGAGCTTAGCTGCCAGGTTTTGTTTTCAGTCCAGATCCTGATTCAGCTCACTGAAAAAAATGATAGAGAAAACTATACATGTTGGATAAGCAAAACCTACACTTTAACTAGTATATGTTTGTTGTATTATCCATCAAAGGTAGCACCAAAACACGTTACAACCTATCATCATTCAGAAATGCCTCATATGGGACCAATTGACGTGTTGCATCATCCAAGTAGTAACTTTTGATCAGCAAATGGTGAATTTTTATAGAATTCATGATGCTTTACATTAGAATTTAGTAACATTGCTTATCAGTGAGAACGAGCACCCTATCTCATACTGGTTAAAACCAAATGCTTAGGATTTAGCCAAGCACCAGGACAGTCATTAGTGGGCTCTGTTTATTATTCTGGACAGTAATTAACCAAAGTATATTAGCCTCTCATCAGGGAAGCGTTGGGAAGAAAGACAGAGTGACTTTAACTGAATTAATGTTTAATAAATCACAGAAGGCAGAGAAAAGATGGAGCTGATAGATCCTCAGAAAGAAAGGAGAGAACATCAAAAAATCCTTGCCTTCATTTCCAACATAGGCTTCTCTTTTGAAGCTGTAGGCTATGTATATGCCCAAGGGCCAATACTCTAACTACATGGAGCAAGAAAGCATCTGTAGCTTGCTCTCTAGATACAGGGACAGAGAAAAGGAGCCATCTTTAGGAACCCAAGTTTGGACAAACAAGCAAGCAAGAGAATCACAATTAAGCTGAGTCATCTGAGTCTTTAAAAACAAACAGTGAGGCTGCAAGGATTTGTAGGTTTTATGAATGAAACGTTTTTCTTTATTTTTACCTTGACTTGAGACCATCTTGACCATGATTGCATTAAGCAGCAAAACAACATGGCAGGCTATCCAGCCAGAAAGGCTCAATATTGGGAGTGCCCTCCACAGCTCTGCTGAGTAATGTGGGGAGTACACTTCTACCTTTCTGCAAAAAGCTTTGGGCTTGTTAACCAAGGTCTATATGGACTGAGCGACTGGTCAATACCTGTTCCATGCAAGACAAGATACTGACCACAGCAGGTTGGTGAGGGCTATGTTGTAGCATCTAATGGCTTATTCCTGTGTACTTTGTGTTACTTTTTTGTAACCTAGCAGAGATCAATTCTGCAAAAAGTAGACTTGAATACCATGACAGCATTTCATGCAAGTGCTTGAACAAACATAAATTTGATCAATGCTTTCTACAGTTTGTCCAGGTTTTTCATATAGCAAGCAAGAGGAGGGAGAAGAGATAAAAATGGCCAATATGGAATGAAATCCAGCAAATAAAAGAGTCTTCTGAGCTGGAGCAGTGTCCTGGTTTTAGCTGAGAGAGAGTTGATTTTCTTCATAGTAGCTAGTATGGGGCTATGTTTTGGATTTGTGCTGGAAACAGTATTAATAATAGAGAGATAGTTTTGTTCTATGGACCTGTTGTTGTTGAGCAGTGCTTACACAGAGCCAAGGCCTTTTCTGCTCCTTGCACTGCTCTGCCAGCAGGATGGCTGGGGGTGCACAAGGAGTTGGGAGGGGACACAGACAGGACAGGTGACTCAAACTGACCAAAGGGATATTCTATACCATACAACATCATGCTCACTTTATAAGAGGATTGGGGAAGAGGAGGGGCTGGGGGACGGTGGCGTTCAGAGTGATGGCATTTGTCTTGCCAAGTCATCGTTATGTGTGCTGGAGCCCTGCTTACCTGGAGATGGCTGAACACCTGCCTGCCCATGGGAAATAGGGAATAAATTCCTTGTCTTGCTTTGCTTGTGTGTGTGACTTTTGCTTTCCCTATTAAACTGTCTTTACCTCAACCCATGAGTTTTCTCACTTGAACTTTTCGTATTCTCTCCCCCATCCCAATGCAGGGGAGCAAACAAGCAGCTGCGTGGGGCTGAGCTGCTGGCCAGGGTGAAATCACAACAAGCAGTAACTTGAATTGCTCTTACCATAGTTAGTCACAACTTGGTTTCTGTTGTGCAGGACATTGAAGTGTGTTCCTAAAAAAAGATAGAATGAAAAGCTAGGTTGTTGTATTCACTTTCATCCTCCCAGGGGAAAAAAAAAAAAAAAAGGAAAAAAAAAGGTTATAAATGGTTGTGTCATATTTACCACATGAAATACATTTAGTATCCCCTCAGACACCAATACTCAGGAAGGTTTTCTAGTGCAAAGGTCAGAGATTCAAAACATCTGGAGCTCTCAAGGCACCTGGATTAAGCACCAACAAGAAGAACCTTCACCATATCCAAAACTGCAGCCATCAAAGTACTCTTGACCACTGTAGTCTTGGCAGCATCAGCCTACATAATTGGGTCACCCTCATCTTTAGACTCTGGACACTTGGGATCCTGTAGTCAAGTATCACTCTGCATGAAAACAAGGACCCTGGATCCTGAAGAGTTCCTGAGCAGTCTACCAGGTCCAACAAGGAGACAAATATCAGAAAGGTCTTTATTTTAAAAAAAGGAAAAAAGCACTGAAGCAGGTATTTC
>VXBL01003209.1:44700-62726 GCA_013400195.1 Aramus guarauna
GGCGCGGGGCGCGGGTGGGGAAGGGGGGTGGGGGAGAAAAAAAGGGTTTTTCTTTCCACCAAGCAGCATTTTTCCAGAAACTCCTGATACTTTCAGAGCATGTCAGCAACATTACTGTGAACTCAGTCAACTCAGACTGAGTTCAAGTGTGATTTCTTTTACACACACTTGAGTTCTACTGAACTAGAACTGAGCTACACAAAACATTAAGGCACTAATACTCCAACACACATAATTCACCACAAGCAACTAACCCCCTTTAGTTCAGCTGTGGATGCCATGTTAAGTATAAGCATAACTGTTTACAGGATCCAGGTCTAATCTAAATTACTAAGCCATACAAATGCCTTAATATACATATGGGATGGTAAAATGCACACACACACATACACAGAGTAAATATTACCTTTTGTCAATGGGAGTCAAAGCCAGCAAGCAAGGAGGAAAATTGGGATTTGTTTTATTAGACTTCAGGAGAAGAAATTGTCCAACTATGATGAGAATACCAAATTTAGGTTTTAATTATTATTCCAGTGGAGTCACTTTCATTTGCAATTACACATTTCATTTTACAATTTCATAAATCATCACAGTGGGAAATAAATGAGCAGATATTCAGGCTTAAGCCTGAAATTTCTGGTGTAATTTGCATAAAAGTCATCATCACAGACAAAATACACTCTTTGTTATATTTTCACATAGAAGAAATTACTGCAAAAAACTAAAAAGATACAGTGGGTACATATGTTTAAAAAAAGGTAAGCCACACTGCTAATATTTAAGTACGGAAACTTCATGATGATTGTATGATTTCATATAGCTCAGAAGTAGACTATCTTCTTACTGAAACTCATGATCTTGAATGTTTTCTGTGATATTATGTTGATGTTGCACTCTTTATTATTAAAAAACCCCAGGCACACAGAATCCACCGTTTCACTAATAATAATGCTATGCATCCATAGGAAAACAACTGAGATAAATTTCATTAACCAGGAGTATGATCATCCATAAAGGTCAGTTGCACAAAGGTGTCACATTGTGTCAAGTATTTAGAGAAAGGACACACGTTTTTGTAAGTTTTCATTTTTTTTAAAACAATCATTCACATTTCCATATTTTTGATTCACAATTAAATAATACAGTCACAAAAGAGAAAAAAACCCCACCACCTTTGGTAACAGTGGTGTTCCTTCCAACATTTAATGTCAGGGTGTGCCCTGGTTTCAGCTGAGAGGGGTAATTTTCTTCATAGTAGCTTGTATGGGGCTATGTTTTGGATTTGTGCTGAAAACAGTATTAATAATAGAGAGATAGTTTTGTTCTATGGACCTGTTGTTGTTGAGCAGTGCTTACACAGAGCCAAGGCCTTTTCTGCTCCTTGCACTGCTCTGCCAGCGGGATGGCTGGGGGTGCACAAGGAGTTGGGAGGGGACACAGACAGGACAGGTGACTCAAACTGACCAAAGGGATATTCTATACCATACAACATCATGCTCACTTTATAAGAGGATTGGGGAAGAGGAGGGGCTGGGGGACGGTGGCGTTCAGAGTGATGGCATTTGTCTTGCCAAGTCACCGTTATGTGTGCTGGAGCCCTGCTTACCTGGAGATGGCTGAACACCTGCCTGCCCATGGGAAGTGAGGAATAAATTCCTTGTCTTGCTTTGCTTGTGCACACAGCTTTTATTTTCCCTATTAAACTGTCTTTTTCTCACTTTCACTCTTCGATTCTCTCCCCCATCCCAATGGGGAGGAGTGAGCAAGCGGCTGCATGGAGCTGAGCTGCTGACGGGGGTAAAACCACAACAGGGTGGAAATCAAACAGCAAATTGATGATCAAGTGTAACATATTATAAAATGTTGAACACCAGACAAAAAGAAAGATCTTGATACTGACTGAGTTTACACTTCTTTCTGATCTTGCTGTACTTCCTCAGCTTTATTTTTATTGTGCATTAGAAAGCTTTCAATAAAACTGTTTTTTAAACATACATGCAAAAAAATTCTTATGAAAGTATATACTCTTAGTGGAATAGTTTTCTCATTTCAGGAAAATAATACGGGAGTTGAACACTGTATCAGTTTCTTTCTCCACAATTGCTTTTCTACCTAAAAACAGGCCCCAAGAGTATCATTAAGCTGTATTGTTTCTTTGGTAGAAATACAAGTAAAACAGAAATGTCTCCAATTTGGTGGAAGCCCATGACATCTGAGGTCTGCAGCTTGACCCACAAAAACAATCCGAAGAACAATTTTTGTGCCTGTAATAGGAAAGGAAAAAAAAATCTAGTATTTGAGATTCCTGGCAGCATGATTCATACTGTTATAATCAACAGTTTCCCAACAGGAGGCGCTAAGTAATGATTATACAGAAAAAGGAATAAAGCCTCAATTGTTACAATATCTTTGCTGGTTTTTCTTTTGAGTTTAAATGCTGAGTAAGATTTCACAAATAAGTAATGATCCTCCATATGTGTAAAACTAGGAGAGTATTGAGGCAAGAAGCAGGAGGAGAACATAGCTGGATTGCAGATTCTTTTCACCAAGAAGGCAGATATAAAGGGACTATGGAATAAACAATTTGAAATAATGCAGATTAAAACAAAGTGAAAAATTCCACTTAACTGGGAAAAAAAGGCAAACAAAAGATAAATCTGGATGAGACCAGGAAGAAATACACAAGGTATTAGAATATCAAGAATACTTTTTACCCTCAAAAAGGGTGGGAGAAAAACATTTCTTTACAGCATAAAGCGCATAAGCAGAGGAAATGCATTAATCATACAAGAAAAGAAAAAAAAAAAAGGTAGAAGCTATGCAAAAGAAAATGCACGAATGCAAAACTATACAGCTGAACAAAATGAACAGCTCGAGCTGTCATAAAGAAAATGGAAAATGCCCTGCCTAGTGGGCCACATGGTATCTGTGTCACTGTGCTAAAGCTTGCAGCAAAGATATACACACCACAAAAGAAAAACAGCATCTTGGAGGAAAATTTCTGCACTTTATGACTTTATTGCAATGCAAAATAGCACAAATAAATGGTTTGTAGAACTTGGACTAGCACTAGATGAAAAGACAAGGTGGCAGCAGACGAAGAGTAAACTGAAAGCCAAATAGAGAGCAGGGCACCAGCAGACCTGTGAAGCTACAAAAAGGGTATGTAAGAGGAGAAAAAAGTTGCAACCAAAGACAAAATTATTCAGTCATGCAAATGTAGCATTATGACAATGCAAATTAAATGCAAAATTTTTTGGGGGTGGGGGGAGAACAGATGCTAAAATGGAGAAAAAGCACATAAACTGTGCTATACATAGACATGCAAACAAAGCTACCAGCACTAACACCGTTCCGCCAGGGCCCATATTATCCACTGGCATCTCTACAAAGGTGTTACAGATACATTTACAGGACCACTGCATCCTCTCCATGAACATACTAAAACCAGATAAAAACTCCTTAAGCAATACAGCATCCAGTTCATTAATTACTTTTGTGATATTATAAGCATGCAAGTAATAGAGTGAACAGAAAAAGAAGGCACTGTGGGTAACATCTGTAAGTCATTAGTGCCAAAAAATATTTGAAAAAGGGGAATGAATGTCATGAATAGATGAATCAGTGTTTGCAAGATTAAGAAAACATGAGTTTAAGCCAGATTTTAAAAATCACAAATGAATGCCTCTAAGAAATCTTTCACTAATTGTCTGAAAAAGTAGCATTCTCGCTTCCCAAGGTTTGCCACAGTAAAAAATGCCAGAGGTGAACACTGCTGACTTTGTAGCTAAAACAGTTCTGCATCAGACCAACAGGATCTGGATCACTTGAGGAAAGCAGGAAACAGAGATAAAGCAGATGGATGGAACTAGTCCCATGGCTTCAGAGAGAACAAACAAACAAACAAAACCCAAACAAAACAAAACAAAAAAAGAGATGACCAAAGATTATAAGATAATTTGCATCTGATATTCTAACAAAGATCAGCTATTGAATGTCCTGAACTATCACAATCAGCAACTGAGAAAATTGTCACTGTATGCTAAGGTATTTAAGTCTGTGAAATACAGAATCCCTCGTGAAATACTTTTAAGCTATTTGGGAATAGATGACCAGCTCTGGCTGGATTTGACTTTCAAGCCAAGCCTACTACAGATATTTGCCAAACATGACCAGAGATGTTCAGCATACAGTGAGCAGTTGGTGATGCGTTCCAGGAAACGCAATACAAGCAGCAAAAGCCAAACGCTTCTTGGAAATTGAGAGCATTCCTAATTTTGGGGAGAGGGAAGGGAAGTCCTTCATTGACTGATGGACCTTGCCAAGGCTCCATAAGCAAAAACACCATGGAAAATGAGTAAAATAGAAAAAAAATCCAAATCTGCTTCTCATCCACTAAACATAAAATCCTTGTTTTAACTTGCAACCTATTAAGTCAATATACTAATGTCAGTAGGGAACTACCCAGCATGGTAAGATAAACTACCACTGATTTAAAATTTTATTTGAAAGAGTGTAGATACCCATAGCATTCAGGAACTGATTCATGCTACTACATTAGAGGCACAGACATAAATGAAATGAACATATATATTCCCTATATTGATTCTGTTGTGAGGATGACAGTCTCTGACTGAGAGGCTTAAGCAAGGTTGATCATGACCATCCTTGGTCACCACCACGCCAAAAGCATGCAGGACACCACGCCATAGGCTTCACTCAGACTTTGAGGAAGAGGGTGTCCAGCAGATGTTCTGTGCACAAACTAAAGACAAGTGTTTGCAACACTTCAGAAACAGGGTGTTTTTGACAATGGATGACTGTTCACTAGCAGCATGTTTACACCACGTAGCCAGGAATTCAGTCAGATCACTCCATCACAGCCAGCCAAAAGCCAAAGCTGGGTCAGCAGCTAAAAATTTTAGCCTCTTAACTACTGCATGAAGCAAATAAATATGTCAAGCCATCCTTGAAAGAAATAACTGCACAAGAAATCTCATTAACAATGTCTCAATAAAATATTCAGTGCTGAGATGCAGGCCATGGTATCTGCAGCAGGACACAAAATCAGTCTCAGACATACAGAGTGTACCATAATGATGACAAAAAAGCTCCCAGGGACCCTGAGAGGAGAAAATAATTTTCTCAGGATAAATCATATTCTGGTCAAGAGCTGCATATATGAAGCAGAAAACTCTGTGGGTTTGGGGTTTTTTTGTTTAAGTGAATGGGTATATATTTTTACAGAACCACAAATATATCCACTCACTATGAACACAAGCATCCATGAAGTATGCTGAGTCCAAGACATGATCAGCAACCCAGTGAAAGCATCTGCACTAGTAAGTAGTGAAGAGATTGTCAAAAACACTATATACCCACAAAAAGAGAGCAAGACAGTCTACCAAAAGAAAAGTCCAACTTCAAATCACCCACAAAATACAATGCTTCATTCAATGTTAGGTCAAAAAGGAAAAGCTTTCAAATTCAGAAAGGAAAAAATCAGTTGCCAAATAGAGATGGGAGGTTGAGTGCTGATTTTAAAAGAATGACGATAGTGATGACAACATAAATTTTACCATAATGAGAAAATACAATATGTGTAAGCAAGTAGCTGCATTTAGTTGTGTCCTGTTGCAAAAACAGGGCAAAAGAGATATTACAATAGTCAGCTACCTGATGATAGGGTGTGTAATAGGCATGCATAAAGGACCTTAAAATATTAACACTTAGAGGACACATTGGAAAAACAAGATTGTTGCACTAGCTTCATACATGTATTTTGCAGCAGTGAGCACACTTGCCTTGGGAGCACTGTTTCTGAAAACATGTTTTGGCTTTCAATACAGCTACTCCAGAGAACCGCATTGCATGTTCCATACTAGGCTACTTATAAGTGAGGCGGGTTTCACAGGGGGAGAAAGATGAACCTTACAAACGGCAGAAATGAGTGAAGAAAGGGCTCCAAGGCTTTCAGCAGGACTTGAAGGCATAGAGCAAGCAGAGGCTTGTCTTGTTCAATGCATAGCTGGCAACATATGAAAATTTTGTTTTGTAGAGGAGCAGACCCAGTAGCACAGCTAAGGTTCAGTTGCTTTTTTAATGCTTAAGTCTACTCATTTTATTTTATATGAATGATACAGTTAATCTCATAAAAATGACAGCATTGACTTGCAGGACACCAAATAAATTTTCAGAAAGTTTTCTGGTAGAGCTCTTTATTCCACAAGTTAAAATGAATTAGGACTTGGGTTCTTTAAAAAATATAGCATCTGTTGATGCTTCTTTGCTTCTGACAAGCTGAGAAGAACACAGTAATTTCAAATGTTCTGTATTAGGTTGGTACCAAATAAAATACTTCATTTTTGCAATATTGGAACAGAACAGTTTTTAATTAAAATGAAATGACAGCTGACGTACTAAGTTTCAGCAACTGAATATGCTATGGAGTAGTTCAGATAAGTAGTTCTCAAAATGAACCTCTTTGATTCAATTTATTTCCAGCAATCCCACCAATCCTTCTTCCATGCCAAACCCAGATTTATTTAGACTGATCATCCACAACTAGTAAACTAACTGCAAGAACTGTTCACTCCATCTGAAATACCTTTACTCTCAAGTAAACAGTGTGGTTTACACCATCAATCTTAAGTAATTATGAATTTGGCATTTAAAAAAAAAAAAACAACAACAAAAAACAAAACAAAAACAAACAAACAAAACAAAACAAAACAAACAGAAAACTTGCAATTAGGTTGGAGCAAGAAGATTTTAAATCATGGAACCATAGAACCACAGAATGGTTTTGTTTGGAAGAGACCTTAAAGTTCATCTAGTTCAATCACCTTGCAATGAGCGAGGACCACTTCAACTAGATCAGGTTGCTCAAGGCCAATCGAACCTGGTCTTGAACAATTCCAGGGATGAGGCATCTACCACCTCTCTGTGCAACCTGTTCCAGTGTTTCACCACCCTCATCATAAAAAAATTCTTCATTATATCTAGTCTGAATCTACCCTCTTTTAGTTTAAAACCACTACCCCTTGTCCTATCACTACAGTCCTTATTAAAAAGTCTGTCTCCATCATTCTTATAAGCCCCCTTTAAGTACTGAAAGGCCAGATGGGTGCCTTTGTCCAAAGAAGTAATTGCTTCCTTTAAGAAATAGTTTCAGTCATGTTTTAAAGGTTTTCTCTAAAGACTGAGAACTAGAACTATTTTTAGGATGACAGCTAAAATTTGCATATAACCATGAACCCAGGAACATAAGCTGTAAGAAAAAGTAGTATTATGAAATGTATGCCATGTTTGAGATGTGTGATATGCACTGAGATGTGTAGATTATTTGATTATTTAATCTACATCCATTGCAAAATACTGGCATGACAGAGAAGATTTAATCAGCCTGAGAGTTGTTTGGTTTTTAGAGTTTGTTTGTTTGACACACATGCACTAGGTATTAAACCTACTCATTTTTCATCATTATCTTACAATTTCTTCAACCTTTTATGTATTCAAATTATTAACAAATTGAATTTTTACATATGTTTAACTGCATTTTTGCTGTTACTCATTGTGGAAATATGAGGGAAAACTTCTAGTATAGAGCTTTAGAGAATCTAGTTATTATTAAAAAGTCAGCAACCCTACCACCACTTTCCATCAGCTTACTTCTTTCCCTCGGAAGAGCACATAAATACAAAAATAACTAAGACTTCCATTTACAAAAGAAAACACAGAATCAATATAATCAAATACCTGTGGAGGGAAAATGTTAAAGAAACTATAAAATATTTCCTAGCATCGATTACCCAGAATACAGAAAGTTTTGACAGTTCTGGTGTGTGAGCCCAGGCATACAGAATATAGCATTGGTATCTAAACAATTGATTTGAGTTTAATAAGAAGTGAGAATAATTTTGTATGCACAGAATTAGTAGAAGCATTTCAGAGAACAAATAACCAGAATCCACAGTTCCGTGTAATTTATTCCTCATTTTCATTTCTAAGCTTTCTAGTGTACCTAGTAATAAAAATTTGAAGTGGATAAGAGGGTAATTAGGTTTTGTGTCAACCTCTGTATGGATTTTCTTTTTCTGACGGTACTAGGAAGCTACACTGCCAGCATATGGAATACTATAGAGTATGTCTGAGGTCCCCAATGGTAGGAAAATGAACACCATAAGCCTGATTTAAACAAAAGACACTTCTCAGTAGGTTTCTAGAACATAATAAACTGTAGTACACTATGGCAGACTTGAGTCTGGCAGAGGAAGTAACAAACGCATCCAGGTTTTTTGTGTTAATGTTTATTGTTTTTCAGCAACAGATTCGCTTAGGTACCTCACTGCCAGTAATAATAGACTGTGTATTTAGTCCTTGTTTACATTTATGCCACAATTTTACTTTTAGAGAAATGTAAAGGAAAACATATGCCCCATCACATTAGTCTGTCTTGCTGTTTAACATCAGTTGTAATGATCTTTCCAGAGTCTGACTGAAAGCCTGGAGTTTCTCTACATGATGTCCCTTTAGTCTCTTGGAAAACAACACAGAATGCCTGCCGTGTAAAATTAGGCCTAATCTTAATTATCTTGCTCTCTATTTCCTGAGCTTAATTAACTTTTCTGAGTGCTTTTCTACACTGCAATGATGACTAAATCAATTTTGTCTTATTCAGCATTTCATAATTTCTTTTCCCTCAGTTCCTAGGACAACGAAAAGCTCTTCACAGTCCTAATTGCTATGGCAAAAACAAAAATATGAGATTTGAAAGAAAAGCTATACAAAAAATTTGAGAACATACAGTCATACATACAAATAGAAGGGCAAAAATCTGCAAATGTGGAGACATAATCCATTCTAGCCTCTAAATGAACTGACTTTAGATATTTAATTATCTTGTCAAGTAAATTCAGATTACAGGATTCAAATCCTAGTCATTATAGGTCATCAGGCTGTTTTAGGTGAAGTACAAATTGTCTACAGTCCACAGTGCTCAAATAAGTTTAGAATAATATAACAGCTAATTTGAACGGCCAAGCTTTCTCCCTTACAGCTCATCCAAATTTTCCTATGATCTGGCCACTTTTAGGGAGAATACACAATGAAGGTTGAGCATGTATTGTAGCATCTCTCCCTCCTACTGCTAGAATTCCACTTTGTTTTTTCAGACTACAAAACACATCAGTATATTTAGAGAAATGAACACAAAGACTTTACTTACTCCATTTTTTCCCAGGAGGCAAAAGGGAAATTTTATTTAAACTGACTGTCTGAAAATCTAATATTATTTTAATTAAAAGAATACTTTCTTGCAAGCTCAGGCAACCTCCATTAGCTATTACAGTGCATTTATTACATATGACTCTCATCTCTACAGTACCAGCAAGAAGCCATCTCTAGGCATGATCAGATGAGGACTCTGTGAACGAGCTGATATGTAGGTGTTAAGCCAAGTTGCTTTTTAATAATATTGGAGACAGATCAGACAAGTAAAAAGCCAGTAAGTAGACAGCACTCACCCCCTAGTTAAAGGTCTAAGGTCTACTAGATTTTACAGAATATTTGTTTAACTTCTCAGGATTTGATTCTGTCACTATTTGACTGTCAGCATGAGAAGCCAGATTCAGATGTAAAAATACCCAACATCAAAGAAAAAAATAATCAGCTCAAGAGTCCATCCAGAAAACAGGGAAAGCTATGCTGTTTTTTGTTGCTACTTTTCCCGTAACCCCCACAAACAACAACCAAATAGCTTAGCAATAACTTCATCAAAGTGAAAAAGAAAACACTATGATGGTAAATAACTCACTGTTAAAGTTAGCTATACCCCTGTATCATGACTGGGTAATAACTCTACCCTCTTGGCTCTTCTCCTCCATTCCCCTGACCACCAGCAAAATACCCTTTATATTAGAAAATAACCCCATACATAAGAAATCAAGAATGTCTAAGTTCAGATCATTTCACTTCCATTTGTTTGCATTTGTGCATTTCAGGTTTTTTAACTGACTAAAGCCTCCTGCTTGTGACCTGAGGAGTCACACGGGGTCACTTTTAGCAGCTCTGGACAACTACTTACTTACAACTACTACCTTACAACTACTGCCATTCCTAGCCCTCTGTGTTTTAGTTGTAACTTTCAGAAGGAAGATGAAGTAAGGGTATTTGGGTGTATTTGCAAGATAATTAAGATTAGGCCTAATTTTACACAGCAAGTCCAACTGGGCAAACTCAGCCTCAGAAGGAAGGAAACCAGGCTCTCAGAGCTGACGCTGCCAACACACCCAACCCTGATGCCTTGGCAGTGTACAGAACAGGAGGGCACACCAGGAAAGGAGCAAGCAATTGCTATCTCCCTCTTGTGAGGTGGCCCCAGGGCTGAACGAAAAAACAGCTTTGAGCTCTCCAGTATGCCTGTGTCATTTGTCCGTCGGACAGTTTTGACATGTGGCCCATAAACTGAGGAAGGCTGGCCATTTTACTTCTCAAGTTTCAATTACAGTGTAAACTGGAGCAAAATTTCACCTGAATCCTTCAGAAATGGAAGGGCCTTTGCTATCAAGACAAACACCTCCCAGGCATCAGAGCTCAAAATAACTTACTGGTGACCAGTTCTGAAATGTCCTGTTATGCCAGAACTGTTCACACTGCTGTGAACCCTGCTGTGTTGATACAGAATCACCAAAACTTTGATGTGTAGGGCAGCTGAAAATAATTATTTCTATGTAAGTGACAAGCTGGAGTTTAAAGATTCAACATATGAAGCTTAAAAAAACGGACAACAACCTTCTCCTTAAGTGGTTTAAGATTTGAATCACAGTTTCACCAGCTTGTGGACTTGTACATTGTTTTCAGGTCATGGAGCAACTGTTATTAATTTGCACTAAATTGGAGGGCAGTTTCATTAAAAGATCAAGCGAAACATTTCTCAGTTCCTAACCTTCTAGGACCAGGTTAATGGTGTAAGAAACCATTGCTTAGTGTCACAGAACCACACAAACTAGGCCAGTCCAGTTAACAAATAATCAAACAAAAAAAGATTTATATTACAAGATGGAAGGCAAGAAACTAAGTTTTGTTTTAACTGAAACCACTCTGGCTCCAACAGACATTAACAATTCACAGGTTCAGGATGTCGGTCAGGAAATTAGCACCACACCGCTGACTTAAGAGCTCCTAAGGTTTATGGCTGATGACCCAAAATGTACAAAATCACTCACCCATGTAATATGAAGTCTCTCAATCTGTACAGAAGATGAACCGCAGGTGATGTCCCAACCCATGGGGAGAGCCTCTGACTGCAGACCCACTGACCTAAGGGAGACCAACTCAAGATGGCCCCCTCGCAGGACTCCATTTATACCCAATTCGACTCTGACCTGTGGTCATATATGGTCACATAGGTCCCTATTGGCCAAAGACCTCAGCTTTGTCTTCCATCAACTAAAACTGCCAATGTCCTGCCAGCATCATTCAAAATGTAGTGGGAAGGTTTTCCTGTGGGCTTTCTCAGGGTGGGTGCATCTGCCACACCTAGACAAAAGAAAAGTGCCATGGTCTTCTACCATAAAACTATCACCTTACTGTATTTATTGTCTCTTGAAGTCAGTGACTTGCTCTTTGTGCTACATTAGTTGCTTACAAAAAGTGACTGCTAGATAGAAGCTGTTCAGTTTGTTTTCTTAGAGCATGTCTCCTTAGCATGAGACGGGATTTTAAGACAATCTCTGGATTAGCTAGATACACTAAGTTAAACTTCCATGCAAGATGAGCAAGAATGGTTTCAACAGCAATGGCCTCTCTACAAGTACGTATTAACAGAACTAGTAGCTACTTCTGTTCAGCTGCCTGGAGTGTTTTATGTATTCCAGAGTTCAATTCTCATTGAGATATGCAGCCAAACACATATACACTTGAGTGTGTAAACCCACTCAATGTACATTTGAAGAGGATGGAGGGGAAATACATATATCCTTAGCTATTTTGAAACGAAGAGTCTAACCAACCAGAAAAACTCAATACATGTACTTGAAGTTCAAGTGGAGAATAGTGACGAGTGGCATTCCTCAGGGATCGGTACTGGGACCGGCACTGTTTAAAACCTTTGTTGGTGACATGGACAGTGGGATTGAGTGCATGACGTTTGCTGACAACACCAAGCCTTGTGGAGCAGTTGACACGCTGGAGGGAAGAGATGCCATCCAGAGGAGCCTTGACAGGCTTGAGAGGTGGGCCCCTGTGAACTGCATGAAGTTTATCAAGGCCAGGTGCAAGGTCCTGCATGTGGGTCAGGGCAATCTTAAGCACAAATACCGGCTGAGCAGAGAATGGATTGAGAGCAGTCCTGAGAAGGACTTGGGGGTGTTCATGGATGAGAAGCTTGATGTGACCCAGCAGTGTGCGCTTGCAGCCCAGAAAGCCAACTGTATCATGGGCTGCACCAAAAGAAGTGTGACCAGCAGGTCGAGGGAGGTGATTCTGCCCCTCTACTCTGCTCTTGTGAGACCCCACCTGGAGTACTGCATCCAGCTCTGGGGGCCTCACTACAAGACAGACATGGAGGTGTTGGAGTGAGTCCAGAGGAGAGCCACAAAGCTGATCAGAGGGCTGGAGCACCTCTCCTGTGAGGACAGGTTGAGAGAGTTGGGGTTGTTCAGCCTGGAGAAGAGGACACTCCAGGGAGATCTAATTGCGGCCTTCCAGTACCTGAAGGAGGCCTATGGGATAGATGGAAAGCAACTGTTTATAAAGGACTGTAGTGACAGGACAAGGGGTAATGGGTTTAAACTGCAGGAAGGTAGATTTAGATTAGAAGTTAGAAAGAAATTCTTCACTGTTAGAGTGGTGAGGCACTGGAACAGGTTGCCCAGAGAGGTTGTGGAGGCCCCATCCCTGGAAGTGTTCAAGGCCAGGTTGGATGGGGCTTTGGGCAACCTGGTCTAGTGGAGGGTGTGTCTGCCTATCGCAGGGGAGTTGGAACTAGATGGTCTTTAGGATCCCTTCCAATACAAACCATTCTATGATTCTATGATATCCTCACATTTACATACAGAGAGCAACAGACAAATAAATGAAGTGGTAGAAAGAAATGCAAAAATCCAAGAAGTTACTTTTATACAAATAGAAAAAGTAGCTGCATTTTAGAAGTGACAGTGTAGGTTTTGTACACGTGCCTGCTTGTGTACAAAGCAGCATGGACCTTCTGCAGTCTCGCTTAGATATGAAGCAGGTGATTAGGAGTGAACAGATTGAGGGACTAACTGTCATGTAGGATAAGTGTTTAAAGAAAGCAAGCTCACATTATCCCTTCTGCACCACCATGACGCCTTCAACTACTACTTGCTTGTTAAAATGGAGCTAAATGAACAATTAGGGAAACAAACAAGAACTAAAATAAAATGTAGTAAGTAACCCTTGGTAATAGCAGCTCCAAGATCATTTAACTCATAGGCTTATTGGAAAATAAAAAAAGTTTCTCGCACCAGTTAGAAAAAAATTTGCTCTCTGCTCTTGTAAGTCACAGATTTCTTCTTGTATTTTACAGGATTTTGAGATTACACTTCTCAGAAGCCACGGAAACAACACTTGACACACACACAAACATAATGCACAAATATATCCATGCATAATACACATGGAAGGCTTAATACACAATGTCCATTCATTGATTCTCTCCTTCCCACCATGCTTCCATTGCTACAAAAGTGAATATTCACTCCTTCACTTTAGAGATTCCAATACTTTTTAACTTATAGCATTTCCATGTAAAGATACTCGTAAGGTTTTTGTGGTGGGTTGACCCTGGCTGGGGGCCAGATGCCCACCAGAGATGCTTTATCACTCCCCTCGTTCTCTAGACAAGGGAGAAAAAAGTATAACAAAAAGCTTTCTGGGTTGAGATAAGGACAGGGAAAGACCACTCATTATTGTCACGAGCAAAACAGACTGAACTTAGAGAGGGAATTCATCTAATTTATTACCAGACAGAACAGAGTAGAGGAGTGAGAAATAAAATCAAATCTTAAAACACCTCCCCCCACTCCTCCCATATTTCCAGGCTCAACTTCAGTCCCGGCTTCAANTCTGCTCCAGCGCCTGGAGCACCTCCTCCTCCTCCTTCTTCAGTGACCTTGGTATCTGCAGAGTTTCTTACATCTTCTCACTCCTCTCTCCAGCTGCAAAAGCTCTCCCTAACTGTTATTTTCCCCTTCTTAAGTATGTTATCACAGAGGCACTGATGGGCTCGGCCTTGGCCAGCGGAGGGTCCATCTTGTAGCTGCCTGGCATTGGCTCTGTCAGACACAGGGGAAGCTTCTAGCAGCTTCTCACAGAAGCCATCCCTATAGCCCCCCTGCTACCAAAACCTCGCCATGCAAACCCAACACAGTTTTGCAAGAAATTAAAATATTTTCAAAATAGGAAAGAGTTAATAGAAGGACATGCTTCTACGAAATAAGCATTCTTTCTGAATTCTAATACCTGTGGGCTTTTTTAAGATACCTTTGAATCCAGATCCTTTGTTTATAGGGCAAACTGGCTGATATGAATCAAAGGCAATGCTACCTTTTAATGTAGTCAAGATAGACATGTATATATTTATATACACATAAATATATCTATATCTGTATACATCTTGACTACATTAAAGGTAGCACTGCCTTTGATTTCTATCAACTAGTTTGCCATATATTAGATAGCAGGATCAGAGGCACTCCTGTAATTCTCGTGTTTTAGTACTGCTTTTCATCTTTGTATCTTCACTGTGACTTTTGCAGCCATAGGACCAGGTTTACTTCATTTTTGTTCTGGCAATGTACTGGTATTTCCAAACTCTGCAAATCATACTTTGCAAATACCATTAGCTTAAGTCAAAATCATGAAGCAGTGAGAGAGTTGAACATCCCATTATTTCTTTTTCATTTTTTGAGTGGAATTTGCAAGAAACATGAATATGTATTTTTCTGCCCTTCTTACCACCACCATTCCCACTTGCATAGTCAATACAAGATAGACATCACTTTAAACACTATTTGCAAACAAATTCAAGGAAATAATTCAGTCATATATTTCCCCTTCTCCAGTGCAACATTCTTCAGTGTAACTCATGCAGTAACTGTTACAAACAAATCTCAATAAAATAAAAGGGCAACTCATAATATATGTTGTGAGAATTGTGGGAAATAAACACAAAGGTATACAATGCTGTTAATTACTTAGATTATAATTTGAAACCTGCTGGACAATAATTCACATTAATTTTATGTGAAATCTAGAACAATGCATCTTTTTTTCAGAAACCCAACTAATAAAAAAGTGTTTCCTTGTAACATCACAAATGTGTATATTTGCTGTTACATGCAAATTACAGAAGGGATCAAGTAACTGAAAACTGCTGAATAACAGAAGAGGAAAATAAGAAAGGTGATGCAGCACAAATTTAATATAAATTCATCTGGCGAGGTCAGATTGTATGTTGCTTTCTGTGCACACTAGCAGGGTCAGCCAGGCACCAGGAGCTGGTGATAATGGGCAATTTCAATGTTGAACACTGGAACAGAGAGCAGGATGTAGGCTAGTTCTTCCCATACATGGGGACATCATGTTTTAATAACAAATATGAGACAGCAGTTCAGTTTGGAAGCGACAGAGAATAAAGGTAGAAATTAGGTGAGGATAATAATAAAAATAACGTTTCTGGTTCTTAGGAAGGAAGGCATGGGAAAAAAAAATCAATACCCTTCAGGAAATCAGACTTCTATAGCCTTACAGACATGGTCACTGAGGTCTCACAGGATGGACGTCTGAAAGAAGAGAAGGAAATAAGGAGAGCTGGTAACAACTAAAGAGCACAACTGCAAGTTATCACAATGCAATGAAAAGGTAAGGAAGGCTTGAAAGACACCAGTGTGGCTAATTCAGTTTTTAAGTGATTTCAAAAAGAAAACTCAATGTAGAAATTAGGTTAGATTATTCTTTAATATCATTAGTAATTTAAACAAACATGAGAAGAAAATCTAGAAAGACAGATCTTTGAAGAGTTAAGGAAAAATTAAACTTATTTGGTAAGTAATTTAATAAAAAGACAACCATTGAAAGAGTTGGTTTGATACACAGTGGAGAGGAAGTGCTGCTTCACAGTTCTCAGTGACTGATGCATTCAATACCAGTTTGACTCCTCCTTCACTCAGGATGTGATCAATGCTTAGTGTGACCAGCCCCAGTGAGAGAGAGGTAAGAACTCCAGCCACTGCAGGTTAAAGAGCATGTTGGATGTTTCAAGATGGCAGTGCTGTTGAAATTCACCTTTGAATTCACTGAGGTCAGTACCTCCGTGAACAGTGGAGCCCATCTAATGGCACACTGGGGCTGAGGGGAGGAGAGGAACTTGGCTCCTGGTTAGCAATCGGCAGTTTATTGGCCCATTCTACTGCCCTAAAACCAGGGCTTGCAAAAGGCCAAAGGAAGCTGCTCCAGAACAGCTAGCAGTTATCTCTCAGATTTAATAAAGGACATGGACAAGCTCAGAAAACTGAGAAGATGACAGAAAAACCACCTGGTGCCTACCTTTAAAATAGGGAAGTAGAAAGGCGAGCACTTGGGACTCAGAGCCCTGTCAGTTTGCCTCCACTTCATAGATAACATGAGAACAAGGAATTTTAAGCACCACAAAGGTAATACGAGAGTGAGAAAGTGCTCCACAGAGTAGTATTAACCTATTCTCACTTCCTCCCTTTCTCTAACAGGGTGTAGATCCTCTTGAACAGGGAGAAATAGTAATTGACTTTAAGTCTCAATTCAAAGCCGTTTCAGATTATGTTCTTGTAAGAAATAAGAAAGTAAATTAAGAGAAAGAAGCATGTATGACAAGCTAAATAGCAAAAGTATTATCAGCATGTTAGTGACAAGTTGGAAGAGGGTATGGAGTCAAGTTTCACAAAAGCCTATCCCAAGCCCAGAACTATTCAGTATTTCTTTACTATCTCGGATGAAATAAATAACAGATATGCTTAGTAAATTCACAGGCAATATCAATCTGTAAGGGACTAACTTGAAGGACTGGATTAGAATTGAAAATCCTAATTAACTGAACTCCTACTGACTACAGCAGAGGAAAGAGCAAATGAAAAGCTCTGTGTTTAGAGGTAATCAGCTGCACAGTCATAGGGTAACAGATGACTGCACACACAGCTGCACTGCAGAAAGAGATCTAGGAGTTAACTGGTGCATTTTGTGATTCAAAGGGAAATGCATAATGGAATAGGTTTTATCACCCATGAGAATTTCTTCCTGCATTTAAGTGACAGAGTTGCCCTGAGCTGGAGAGTCATGCCCAGTTCTGGGCACTAATTCCAGAAAGCTGTGAACCAGCTGGAAAAGGCAGTAAGAATAACTGGAGGTTTGTAAAACAGGAAAGACTGAAAGAATTCAAGTTAGTCTAGAGGGATGAAGAGGGATGTAACAAAAAATAGATGTACATTAGAATAAACTCTTAAGGTCCATTGTCAACAGGACAATAGTGATCTTAAAGCTTGAAAGCTTTACCTTACATGCCAACAAAAAAAGTCTTAACATCTAAGGCTTTTACAACTGGAAGACAGTGCCTCAAACCATTCTTGTTTGAAAGCAGACTGGACAAACCTCTATGACAGATAGGTAGAAGCAGCATCACACTGATTCTTTAATGGAATTCAAAATTAATTGAAATAATCAAGTAGAAAGAGTTGGAGCTGGGGAAAGAGGTGAGCGGCCTTCCTATAGAAAGTGCACATCTGAATTATTTGAATTACAGTTGTGTTGGGTTTGTGTATAAGGTTTCAGTAGTGGGGGAGCGACAGGGATGGCTAATGTGAGAAGCTGCTAGAAGCTTCCCCCATTTCTGACAGACGCAATACCAACCAGCTCCAAGATAGACCTACTGCTGGCCAAGGCCGAGACCATCAGTAAAGGTGGTAGTGCCTCTGGGATAATAGAGTTAAGAAGGGGGGGGAAAATACCAAGAGCAATTGCAGCCAGAGAGAGGA